>LPNX010267087.1:9347-21397 GCA_001517045.1 Pseudotsuga menziesii
TCCACCTTTATGCATGCATTATGGAGCTCTAGGGATCAATCTCTATTTTATAGGAACCCACTGGGAGTGCCACCAGCAATGTCCAACGGTTGACTCCAGTAGGTCATTTGTAATCCTTAGTTAAACTCAGATCCCCATCTGTTAGATCACTTCTAGTTAGTGATTGTAGTTAGTGTTCACCTACCCCCTTTTGTTAACTGATTCTAACTGATTGCAACTGGTTATTAACTATTTTAGTGATATGGAGTTGTACTAGTTAGCTGAAATGGTGATCTTCCCTATCCTAGTCAACTCTAGAGTCAGTCTAGGTTGGCACATTCAACTACCTATGTAGGTATTCAAATTATTCATTGGTGTTATATTATATATTCACCCATAATGTGAATAATCATTAATGGAATATTTCTCATATTTTTCTTCAATTATTCTTATCTTATTTCTCTTGTGCAATCTATGTAAAGACCATTTTTTTCCCAAGATCTGTCTGTCAGAATCTAATAGGTGTTACATAAAAGGTTGCATCAATATAATAGATTGTTGTTCCCCATTGTCTTGAGCTGGGTTTAGTGCATATCCATTTTCAAATTTAGCATTCTTCTTACTCTCATATTTCTTTTTCTTTCCCCTAAGTTCCATTGATTCAACTATGATAATTTCAGGAGTCATAGGAAGGATTAATATTGTGCTTACCCTTATACTTTTTATTCTCCCCCATAAGGTTTATGTATTTAAATATGAGGGTTTCAGAAGTCAGGGAGGGCTTAACATGTTGCTGCATATCATGACTAGTTGTAGGTTTTGAGGTCTAGTTAGACATTTGTCCCATTTGTTGGGTAATCTTCTCAAGGTTGTTGACAAAACCCATCATACCATTGGCATGAGGACCATGTGGTGGCCTAGATGGATCGAACATAGTAGGATGGGTCCAAAAAAATTGGTTACTTTCTATAACCTCACCAGTCCATTTTGTAATGGGATTCATGGGTGGATTGTCCCCTTGTGGGGTCAGACTCCAAGGAGATTGGATATTTCACGAAATATGACCACACCATTTATGAATGGGTGGATTTCCCCTTTGCAGGGTTATACTCCAGTGATATTAGTTATTTACTAGAATCCAACCACACCATTTAGGTGGTACATGGATTTGACTAGTATTCCAAGGTGGGTTTCCCCTCCTGAAGGATTCCCCGAATAAGAGGGGTTACTTCTCGGAACATGATCAATGGATGGACTGTCTCATGATTGAGTTAGGTCCCACGAATATTGGTTACTTCCTGAAAGCTGACCACTACGTGGATTTCCTCCTTATGGAGTTGGGTCCCAAGAAGATTGGCTACTTACTAGAACCTGACCATTCCATTGATTATGTTCTTGGTTTTGATTGGAATTCCAAGGTATGTTTCCCCCTTGCGGAGGTTGGATCCAAAAATATTGGGTACTTTCTAAAACCTTACCACTCCATTGTGGAATGGGGTTGCTAGGTGGATTTCCCCTAGGAATTGTGCTAGGATAAATCAAAGGATGACCCTATAGGGCATCTCCTCCAATCGACAAAGGATAATACAAATTTCCATTTGTGCTCTAGGATGCATTATTTCTGCCAATAATTTTAACATTCCATGTTAAAGGGTTGTCCCCAGAAGTAGAACCTAGACAACTATTGGGTGTGTCAAGAATATCTTGATAACCTCTAACAACCATTTGAGGCTATATTGATATGGTCCCTTGAACTCCCGACAAATCCAAAGGGTCAAGTGTAAGATTTTTCATACTATTCCAACTTTCAAAAAGACCAACCAATAACTCACTTCCTACAAGTATGATTGAGTTTAAAGGATGTGCTAAGGGTGGAATTACATGATCAAATGTTTGATATTCTATTTTTCCAATTTCAACTAAAGTAACATCATCAATTCTATCAATGTTTCGTCCGAGTTTGACAAATTTTAAGGATTGGTTTGACGCTGTTGTTCTCTAGTAACATCTGATTGGGTTTATATGTATTTCAGTTTCAAAGTTACAAAGACGTGGTTCATGTATATGCCTCCATAATGTAGTGGGGCCCTTAAACTTGGGTAACTTTCCTCGTTTCCACCTTGACAGTTGGAACGAGAGATTAGTCACTCTAAAGTTTAATAAAAATAATTATTTATTAGAGTATATCAAAATTCAGTCAAACAATCCTAAATGAAACTAGACTCAACAAAAGTCAAAGTATCCACAGATATAAAAAATTCTTAAGATAATAAAAAAGAAAACTTCTTTCTAAATAACTGAAGTTCGGTAAAAATATGGATTTATAGGGCCTTCCAAAACTAGTATCGATCCTGAGAATATCACATATAAAAAATTACTGAATAGTGAAGGTATGAGAAATAGTTACATGGTTCTTCAATCACCAATGATGCAAGTGTTATATCTTGGCTACTCACCAACCCAACGATTTGAAACAACCTTGTGTATGTCTCAGGTATTGCAAGTGCCCCCCACTCACAACAACCTATGTGATTCCCTAGGAAAAGAAACTATGGTTTCCACTTCACAATCGATGGCTTGGTAGGACAGTCGTCAGTCTAGGATAACTCACATAGACTAGATATATCAAGAAAGTGATGTAACCATGAGGACTTGCCACTTAATTTAAATACTGTAATGTGATCATATCCCACCAAATAAGTAAGAGGGGGTACCACTCTTACTAATTTGGATCGGCCTCATTCTTAACACATGTGTTAGAAGCACTTTCCCGGCATGAATGCTTTTCTACTAATGGATTTGATTCTCTTTAATGAATACTAGTCTCAAATTTTTGTGGCCTTGGAGTGTTAACTCTACAATATTATTCCAATTCCCTATCATATTCTATGTTGGTGATATAAAAAAGAATCTTGATATATTTTAGATTAAGCATTGATTTCAGGGTATTTTGCTTAGTTTTGAGGAGTGATGGTGAAACTAGTAGTGTGTGTGACTCAAAATGATGAACCAATCAAATGCAAAATGCTCATTACTCTTTCCTTTATTTCAGTGAACTTCTATACTATGGAAGAGTAAGAAGTTCTTTTATATCCTTCAATTATGCAAAATTCAAAATAGAATAACTTTTACAAATTTGAGAAAAGAAGTTTTGAATGTCTTAGAAAGGGTTCAATAGGTTTCCTTCAAACATAAGATGTGTTCAATTTGCTTCAAATTTCACTAATTGGAAATGGAAATTTTTTTAATGTTCAATGTTTTTCGTGTTTCTAATAAGTTTGTCAAACTAATGTTTAAATGTTGGATTGTGATTCAATTTTGATTCTTCCATTGCATCATGTTTTCTTTATAAATGTTGAATTTAATTTTCCAAATTGATGGTTTGAAAATCAATGCGAAATTCTAAATATATTTAGAAATTCTAAAACCGACAAGCACTTACACTTGAGGTCCACTTTCTCTTTTGCAGGACAACCTTAAATAAAAAGTGAAGAGGATACTCATGGCTCGACAATATGCTTGAAAACCTCAAAATATTCCTATTGCACTTGAGATCCATGTTTCTTGTTCACAAGACCACCCAAAGGCACAAGTGAAGAGGATACACAGGGCTTGGATTATAATAAAAAATAATCCTAGACTATTACACTTGAGATCCCTATTGATCTTTCAAAATATCGCCAAAATATATGAGTGAAGAGGATACATAGGCCTCGAACACAACTTATATTAAGAATTCTGGAAATAAAGAACAAGGTCCACTCATTGTGTTTGAACCGATCTTAAATGATAGGTCCATATTTTTTAAAATTTACATGAATCTAATTTAACTGATGGTCTTAAATGTGTCTTAGTTGTGATTCCAAGTTGTGTGGTAGGATAGCAATTTCATGTGACTTTAAAATTCATGGCCTAAAAGTTCATAAATCGAAACAATGTGTCATGTTCTTCAATTTTTTTAACAAATTCCTTATACAAATATGTGACTAAAAGGACCAAGTTAGACAACATTTCATACGTTCAAGAATTAAATAATGCACCTATAAAGTAAACATGTCATAAAATTTCATACGTAAGCATTCTTTTAAAGAAAACTTGAACAACGCTAAAAAAACTAAAAGTGTTTTATTCCTAGATTTTTAAGGAGGTTTCCAAGCCTTCCAAATTCAAGGGAAAACATCCCTAAATCCTTAAAAAAATATTCTAAAAGGTCCTAATATGCCTTAATAATTGTTTTTGATATCAGATAAAGTTCTACAAAATATAAAATGAGCCCAGTCAAAGGCCTTAATCAGGGATCTCAAAAATTGTCGATCTCAAGACAAATGCACACAAAAATTAAAATCCCTAAATCATGATAAGACAGAGGTAAATAATACCTAAAATATCTGTTAGAGGGTTCCTAATACATTTACAATAGAAAAAACCACGGTAAATGGTTTAAAACTAAATATTCAACCATAAAAAAATCAAGATTTCTGACTCTTCCTTACTGTGGTCGATGCATTGTTGTATTGATGCACGAAGTGTCACTGGCACACATAGTTGAGTCCAGCAAGGCATCAGGGAAGGCTAAAAATTTATGTAGTCTATAAAATGGTGTCAACAAGATAAATAAAGGAAAAAATCAAGATGTGGACCCAAATTTCTTGGAAAATGAAATATTAAGGGTGAAATCAGGTTGGTTTTGACCTCCAAAACTAAGATAAAGCCATATAAGACCAAGATAAAGCATGCATTAAAATAATTAAAGGTAAAATATAACCAAATAGGGGGAGGGGGGGGGGACTCAAGAAATCAAGAAATCAAGAGAAAACCCCCTTAGGTCCCCAGTATGTTCGGTAATCCATTAATGGAGTATTATAAAACTGAATCTATATCCTACTATCCTATTTCTATGGGGTGGGTAAATCCTAATCGACTGAAAATAAATAAAGTATCACAACAATCCTAAGATATTAAACCTTCTTTCATGGAGTTTGAGAAGGGGAGGAAGGGAGGAGAATACCTCCTGTTTCCTTGAAGTTTGATGGAGTTTTTTGATGGATGTCCTTGCATCTCATTGAATATCCTTGACACCTAAAAATATCGCCCCAAAATTTTTCCTACTATCCTACCAAACTATCTTTAAGAAACACAGGTTAGATCTAATTTCCTACCAATTCTACATCAACATAAAACTTGAAGGGAAAACATTGAATAAGAATTGGGAAGAAAACTGAATTGATTCATAATAGATGAACATGCGGAAATACTTACAAACCTTGAAAGTCCCTTCCTTATCCATAACCTAGACCTACTCCTCTACAATCCATGCTTTTGATGCCCAAAAACCTTTATAGTAGAAAATTCATTTCTAGCCCTCAATTCCTCCAACATGCATTTACTCTTTAACTTATATCCTCTAATTCACCTCCTATGCATTCCTTATATATTACTAGGGTTTGTGCACCCAATCACTTAACCATGAATGTGGGATTAATATTTTCGAATATTTTTTATTATTTTCTTAAAAAAAAACCCACGTCACCAAGTTGTTTAGGCATCAAAGTTTGATTTTAGTAATTCCATGACGATTAATACCCATGTTAGGTATGTTTTCCATTGTATGAGTTATATGAACTATTTTTTGTCCCTTAAGTGGGACTAGACATGGCCTATTTAGATACATCTTTGTATTCAAACATTTATTCCTTTGTGGTTGGAGTGGTCACATGAGATATTGAAGCTCTCAATTGTTCCAAATTTTTGATATTCATGTTGCGGGCGAAACATAAATATGTTTTCAGACCAACACTCTCAACGGTGTTAATTTTATTGTTAACATATAGAATTCTATAACACATAAATTATGGAGCATGGGAAAGTCTAGTACTCACATATAGAAATAACTAATGGGTAAACATTAAAAAAAATCAGAAAAAAATAAAGTAGGAGAGACACATTTAATATAGAGCAACTAGTGTGCATGGCATATAAAATTTCCTTCAATTTTAAAAAGAGAAAGTCTAATACAACCACCACATAAATTACATATTCATTTGATATCTATTATGCTTCTCTTTTCTAATGCCAACACTGAAATAAATAGAACTTGGTTTATAAATTATTTTTTAAAACAATAATAAACATTTTGAGAAAAACTTAAAATTTGAAAAACATTTTTTTTAAGGAAGATGCTTCTTATTTTACATTAAAATAATATTTTCTTGAAATTAATTATTATGTTTGAAATTTTATTGTCACTAAAATGACTCACTTGCCCAAGATAGGCTTTAAGAATCAAACGCATTAGATTTAACCCCTAGCTTCAGGGAATCTCTCTTTCTTAAGGATATATTAATCCTAGATATGTATGGTCTTGTAAAAACGTTAGCTAGGTGGTTGTAATTATCATAGAACTTATGGAGATTAATTTAATGAGTTTATGTACAAATTGCATTCTTCCTTAGCAAAACATGGTTCCATTAGAAATATTAGGACATTACCAAGCATTGAATTCAAACCTCTATGGTGATTGACACAAAGGTAGATGTTTTTGTTCCCTCTACAACTACCTCTATATAATGAGGCGTAGTGGCCATTGTATCTTCTAGGGAACATCCAATTGGATCACTCTTCATTGTTCTCTTCTATGTTATTTTCCATGTGGAGCTCTCTGTCTTTTATCTTTCAAGAGTAGCTTTGGCACTCCCACATTTTGTTTATTATTGGTTGTGTTTTCTAGTCTAATGGACCTATTCATGTAATTATGTTACGATAAATATGATTGTCAAGGTTCCAACACAAATTTTAATTAAGGGAAAATATATGGAACATAAATAATTCCTAAATATTGATTATAAAATCCATTTACACTTCTTGAAAAATTGATCAAACCAAACTAATTCGATTTACTTTCTTGAAATTCCATGTATGTTTCCTATACTCACTACAAATTCATCCTTATTAGGCCAACCATATTTGAAATACCTCCTTCAGGACCACCATTTACATGCATGTTGACACAACATATACTGTTCACACCAACAATGTTGAAGCTGGAGAAAAATTTGGATGGATTTGATCCTCAGTCAATTTCGATTCATCTTTTACCATATACAATTGACATATAGAGAAATCACTATCATTAATATGATCATTTCATGAAACCAATACAAATGAAAATAAAGGGGTCTAACATACTTACCATAGCACAAAACTGCATAGAAAGTGTATCTACATAATGATACATAGTATAAGCAATGCATTAACATGATTAAAAGTCAAGTTTGAATATTAAATAAACATGATTCTAAATTAAATAGTATTTCCCCACAAACTATTTAGAAATTGTTCACTTTGAATGTAAGACAATAATGTTTGTGAGTCATATTCCCTTACCATGTTAGGAAAAGAGAGTATATCATCATGGGAATTACAACTTGATAAGTATTGAAAAATTGTCTCTACCATGTTGTCCTTTGGATCTTGACACATTACCAATCTAACCCTATTTATGTGAAGCATAAATGGAGCACCTAAAAAATAAAATATGCTACAGAAAATTGTGCCGAAGCAATCAAATTAATAGAGAAAGAATGATATATTAGCTAGCACAAATGAAGGACATGGTTTGAAGGATTTAGGGAAGACACTCTAAATCTCTATCACTTCTTTAAAATATTTGTTTCTAGTACTTTCATCTGTGGTGTATCCTAAAATCACAAAAGAGTGAAGGGTGTCAAGTGAGGATAGGGTGATAAATTTCCTTCAAAACCTAAAGGAGGTTATATAGGGATATTTTAAGCTTCCATCCATGGAGGATAATGGGAAGGTTTATCTATATATTCCCTAGTAACAAAGTTTGATTTCCTTTACTAGATTATGGCATAGGAGGCTTTTCAATATTTCCAGGCAAGTGTCAGCATGTCTAGAGATAAAAAGTGAGTTTATTCAAGTGTTCTAGGTAAGAGTCAGCAATCTATAGAAGACATGTATAACCTTTCAGAGAATGAGTCCATTTCCTTTCTTTGAAACTAGGTATCAATTGTCGATTTCAAAATTGGATTGAGAGATCATGGATAGATTTTCGGGATAACCCCTTCACTTGATACCTCATATATAGAGTTATTTTTATGAAGAAACATGAGTTGAATGCAAATAGACAAAGGAATCAGCAAGAAACAACATGAATGCTATTTAATTAACATGGAATACATGGGTTTAAAACCCTCTATGGATGTAGTTGTAAATATGTCCTTGTAAATATAAGGAGTATTCTACCAAAACAAATGGTTCAAAGGGAGTCCCTAGTTTTGAGTAAGTTCTATATATTTTCTAATATTTTATCCACTATCAATGGATTTTATCCAAGTCAAGTTTTTGGGTTAGGGCTTCTTAATTTTCCCGTTCAACTTTGGACGGAAGTTATACTAGAAACAATAGGAAACTCTAATGGTAGTTTTCTCTTCTTTTATAGTTAATAAGACAATAGATTTTTCACTGGAATATGTGTTGGGATCAATCCTGATATGATTCCTCTAGAGGACAAGAAATTTTTGTCTAGATTTTCAAGGAAAACCATGCAGGCCCATTTTGGATTTTGAAAAACATGATTTTCCATTGTCTTTTTAAACCTTCCAAAGAAGAGAAAAATATTGCTAAAAAATAAATATGGCCAAGGGAGCCAACTAAGATGGTATCAAGAATCTTAAGAAAAAAAATATTTTCTTAGAAATGGGAGGATTTCAGTGATTCTAAATAGGTATTTAAAGAGAACATAGTACATAATATCTTGGATGGCAAGTGATCAACATTGTGACAAGTGGGTAATGCCTTGCGAAATAGATCATTGCTCTAGTAAAGGGAACTCGATCAAATCCTAAACAAGGAACTGTGGCATCTTAGAAAGAATGGGTATATGAGTTGAATGAAGGAGGTGATGGAAACCTATTATTCAAGAACACAAGCCAAAAAAATGACCTAACTAAAAATATTCAACACCCAAGGAGTGAATGGGAGATGTAGTATCATTTTCAATTGGTAAAAGATGAAGCAATGAAAGAATGTAATATCTGACAAAAGGTATGTTTAGGTCAGATTAAAATGGTACTCAACTATTTTCCGTTGAAAAATTTATTTCCTGCTAACTGGAAAATAGGGAAAAATAGATGTAAAAAACATACAAATTTTAACAGGGCCCATGTTGTAGCTAGATGTTAGGGAAACAAATATTTTTCAGGTTATGCTTAAATCCATAGTGTCATACATTTATTACTCCAAGTACCTTTGTTTTCATGCTTGGTAAGTGTATTACATATCTAGGATAAGTAAGTCCATTAAATTAGCCATGAATACTAAAACATGCATATTCAATGTATTAATATTTGAAAATAGGTATTCGATTGTATTAGTTGTAGAGAAAAATGCATATTCGATGTGTTTTAGAAAAACACATGCACGAGTGTTAAATACTTATACATATATTGATAGAATTGTCACTTCCATCTTTCATACCAAGTTTGAATTATCAAATCATGATTTAGATTCATGTCAAATTAGGAATTTGTGCCATAGTGTCATAAATATAATAAAATGACTAATACTACAATCATTAATTAGAGAATATGTCAGTCCTTGTTCCTAAAATGCCACTATTTTTTAATACTTGGTTGTTAACTATTTTCATTGTTTATGTATTCTTATATGGCTTAATATTCTTAGGCTATATTGTAGTTCAATAGGGTATAGATGATAGGTTTTACGGAGGATTCCAAGAATGGTCTGAATTTTCCTAGAAAGTTATGGGCTTTCAAGAAACTGCATGATTGTTGCATCCTTTCTCCTCACCATTCTTACTATATTCCTCAGCATCGTTTCTTGTCATGTGTTATTTGTATTTTTCCACATAATTTTTAAAGTACCCTTTCTTATTAAAATAATCAACTACAACAAGGCAACATAAATATGCACCTTTCTTGGGTGCCTACTATGGATCCTTTAATCTCGTTCATATTGGAAACTCTCGTTGTCTATTTAAGCCATGCATGCAAACATGGTGTACAAATTGTAAGTACATGGTTCTTGTATTAGAAGTGATTATTATTTATTATTACCAAAGTTAATTATGGATACCATCATTTTAGGGTTTTAACATGAACCACGTTGCATGTAGGTAAAACATATAAAAAGGGAGTCAATACTTATTCTATATATCAACTTGCTTTAGTGGAAGTATTCTTCCAAAAGATGTTAAAATTGGTTGTGTGGCTACTTTGATTTCTCTTATGGTATAATCAAAACATCCCTTTCTTATCAAATATGCATTTTAAAAAACCTTAAAGTGTCTTAATCTTTGCTTGGAGAGAAATAGGAAGAAAAGCTATTCTTGAACTTTCAAAAGGTTAATGAGATATAATTTTAACATGAAACAAGTATGAACTATTAGGATGAAGAGATGGATTATATCTTGCGATAGAAAAAATGACTAAAGGGAAAATTGAAAATTGAAAATTGGAGGATTTTTTTAGGAAGGAATTGCTATAGGCACGTGGCTATATGAATAAATTTTGCAAACTTGAAGCCTTTATGATTTGGATGGAAAAAAATATATGCTAGCAATGGTTTTTATGAATGTATCTACCTCATTGACTTTTTGCTATATTACAATAGGTAGTTTAAGATTCTTCATTATTGAATTCTTCCTTAAAACATTGTCTTTGACATTTGAAAGCGACCCATGTGATCTTTTAATTATATGATTCTTTTCTTTTCCATGATCCTTCTTTCCCCTAATAGTGAATTACAACATAGGTTGTAAGCCAATAGTTTTCAATCATGGCTATCCTAACACTATTATTGTTATTTTAACACTACTACTGATCTGACACAGCTCGGGGGCCCCAATCAGAGAAGTTATTCATGTGTACAACAAGGTGGAAATTGGTTGGAGCCACAAGATTTTGCATGGCATGGATATAAGAGATGGAGAACAACTGGAGACGAGGTAATGTGTCTGAATAAGGTATAATTTTGTTATGTTTTATTCTAAATTATTATTTTATTTTATTAAAATATGTTTATATGTACATGATTTGAATAATACTAACCTAATTGTTAGTGCGAGGTTTGATGTGGAAATTGGTGCCAATTTTTGCTAGAAAAGATAAGAGAAGAAGAGATGAAATTCCACTTGAAAATATGTTGGTACTTCTCTTGGGAAGAAATAAAATATTGTAAATTTATTATTTGGATAATTTGTGTTTGTTATTGATTTTAATTCTAACCATGATTTGGAATCTAGTTTATGAATTACCATGGTATGAAAATGATGTGAAACTAAGGTTATGAGAAGAGGTAAATATAGGGTTTTATGGTTTTATCTAAACTGGAATGAAGCTAACCCTTATATGTAGCCATCTTGGGAAATATGCCAATTTTATGAAGAAGATCGATTTTTTATGGAACTAATTCCCTTTCATGGAAAGTTCAAGGAAGTAAAAAAATTTACCCTTTTGGGGGTGCTTTTTATACCCCTTACCCTAAACAAAATTAAGTCTTTTGGAGGGGGGGGGGATCTTAAAAACCACCCCAAATTCCCAATAATTGGAATTTTTCAGTAGGGTTTCCCCCCAAAAGTCCAATTCTCAGAAATTTTTTGTGGGTTTTTAAAGACCCCCAAAGGTGCTTTTCAAGGAGGTTTTTAACCCCCCTAAGAAAATCAAAGTCATGAGAATTAGAATTTTTGGGGTGATTATTTTAAATATTACCCAAAAATTTAGTTCTCAAGTCTTTTAGAGTGTGGTTTAGAAAGACCCCCCCTAAAGGTCCTTTTGAATGCAGTTTTTAATAACGCCCCTTAAAACGTTACGAGAATTATACTTTTTTGGAGTGGTTGTTTTAAAGCTGCCCCCAAAAGTTGACTTTGGAATATCCCAAAACAAAGACCAAATTAATATTATTATTATTATTATTATTATTATTTGATGTAGTTTTTTAATAGGTGTTGAGCCATAAAGCTCCAAAACACTTAGATTATTTTTAAAAAAAATTAATGGTGTTGAGTAAAGAACTATGGAGCACTAATAACT
>LPNX010267115.1:11908-36664 GCA_001517045.1 Pseudotsuga menziesii
TTAAAAAAAATTAAGGTATTTGGGAGCGGTCCTTAACCACCCCCCTCCCCCATTCTAATTCTCAGGACTTTTGGGGGGGGGGGTTAAAAAGATCCCCCCCTAAAGGTGCCTTGCTGCGGTTTTGCTACCCCCCCAAAAAAAAAAATTTAAGGTATTTGCCTCAAAATTCTAATTCTTAGGACTTTTGTGGCGGGGGGGAGGGGGGGGTTAGAAATACCCCCCTAAAGGTGGCTTGCGGCGGTTTTTCTAACCCCCCCACATAAAAAAAAGTTTTTTAAGGTATTTGGGGGGCGGTCCTTAAAAACCCCCCTCAAAAGTCTAATTCTCAAGACTTTTGGGGGGGGGGGGGGGGGGGTTAGAAAACCCCCCCCTAAAGGTGTCTTGTAGTGGTTTTGTTAAACCCCCCCCCCCCCACCCCCGAAAAAAAAAAACGGCATTTGGCGGTAGTCGTTAAAAAAACCCCTCAAAAGTCTTGAGAATTTGACTTTTGGGGGCGGTTTTACAAAAAAAACAAAAAGGAATTTTGGGGGAGTCTGGAAAGACCCCCCCCCAAAACTCACACGATTTATGTTTGCCTGGGCGTCGCAAAATTCTGTAGGGCCCTCCACATTGAACGATGAGGATTAAAAAGAGGCAGATATCTCAAATCGTGAAGGATTTCGTGATGGGAACATGCATGCAGGATAGAAAAGATGTGTATCATGAAATCCGATAGGAGCCACACTAGTGAACAGCCCAGATTCGTGATAGAGTCAGATCTAAGGATGAAATGTTTTTCGCGATGCAAAGATGTGAGGGAAAGAAAGAATACAAATCTTGTGAAAGAAGGATAAAGGCCTAACTAGATGAATGATCCATATCTGATCACGTAAGGATCTATGGCCTAGAACCTCTTTGCAAATAGAATATGCCCACTCTAAAGGTGCATTTCAAATCGTGGAATCAATAAGGAAACAGGAAATCGATGGTTAAAAAGGATCCATGACGAGATCGGTGGTTGAGATATAATTTCAAAATGCAAGCTGCATAGAAGTTAAGGGCAATGGAAAAATTGAGGGAGAATAACGAAATCTAAATAGCACAGAAGATCAATGGTGCAAAACAAATCGGGCAGAAATGGAAGGATGAGAAAAGTTTCGGTCACCAAATATGCAAGAGAAAATTTTATGTTATAATTGGTTTTTATTTTCGAATAAATTTTTCATTATATATGAAATTTGTAAGTTTGAAACCATAATATACATTTCCTAGCATGTGGGTTATTGTGAAGATGCTTCTATACTGTCTTCAAGATGTCCGAAAAAACCTCTTATTATAGCCTTCTAGATATGGTTGGATGCACCATACAACACTCTAGAGATCCACACTCTCAGAATATTTTGATCATCATCCTATTATCTTTGGAGGGAATTTCCCTAAGGCCAGTTATGCATATTTTACCAATAATTCCATACTTGGGCAATTTTTTATCTTCTCTTAGGCTTGGTCTAATTTCCCTAAACCACATTTTTGGCAGCTCCGTAAATTCTTTTTCAGGGTCTCTTTGGACAAATTGAGACCATGGTTGAGTAGAAAAAAACAGAAGCCTACAATATCCCCATGTGTTGCAGGCATTTTCTTCAACACACAATTTGTGGCGGACATCCTCTTAAGGCTACTTGGACCAATATTCCCATACTTGGTCAATTTCCTGATTTTCACTAATTTGTTTTATTTCTCCAGAACGATGTCATAATGCAAAAATGATTTCAACTTCATGCCACATAATCATCTATGCCATGCATGCATCATCCTTAGTTTGGGGATCAACCTTAATGCAGGCATCACTTAGCCCCTTTACAACACAGCCATTCTTTCTGTCTTTAGTATGAAAAATAACATTTTTCTTCTATTTTGGCAGGTTGATATTTTCCTTATCTGATCACCATAATAAAAATTCAAGAGCATGGCTAGATAGCCATTTCAATAATGAACATGACCATATAATCTGATGATTTTTATCATTAAAGGAACACCCCCTTACAGGAATTTCCAAATGGTCTCTCAAACTCTTTGTCTAACACTTAACCAACTCTCTTCAAACCCTAGGTCACCAAGGTGATTTCATTTTTCCTTCAAATTTGGAAAGTGAGATACCCAATGGGTAGAGGCCAACAAGTTGAATCCATCAAGACCACTTTCGTCTTCTGTATTTTCTTTCTCTCTCCTCGGAGGGCATTTTTCTGGAGTAGTGCAAATATGGCTGAGACTCAACTTTTGGCAGATTGATATCTCCTCACTGAAATACTATTTGGTTAGGCTAATGCTATTTTTGGATGTACCATACAACACTATAGATATCCACACTCTCAAAATATTTTTATTATCATCCTATGAATGGTGGCGGGCATTTCCCTAACGCCAATTAGGCATATTTTACTAACAATTCCATACTTGGACAATTTTTTATCTTCTCCTAGGCTTGGTCTAATTTCCCTCAACCATAGTTTTGGCAAGTCCATAAATTCTTCTTCAGGGTCTCTTTGTACAAACTAATACCATGGTTTATTAGAAAAAATAGTAGCCTACAATATCCCCATGTGTTGTGGGCATTTTCTTCAACACACAATTTGTGGCAGGCATCCTCTTAAGGCTACTTGGACCAATTTTCTCATACCTAACCAATTTCCTGATTTCCACTAATTTGTCGTATTTCTCTAGAATGATGTCATAATGCAACAATGATTTCAACTTCATGCCACATCATCATCTATGCCATGCCATGCCATGTCAACATCATCCTTAGTGCGGGCATCACTTAGCCCCTTCACAACACTTAGCCATTTTTCCTTTGTCTTTAGTATGCAAAATAACATTTTTCTTCTATTTTGGCATGTTGATATTTTCCTTATCTAATAACCATAAGAAAAACCAAGAGCATGTCTAGATATCCATTTCAACAATGAACATGACCATATCATCTGATGAATTTTATCATCAAAGGAACACCCCCTTACGGGCATTTCCAAATGGTCTCTCAAACTCTTTGGTTAACACTTAACCAATTCTCTTCAAACCCTAGGTCACCAAGGTGACTTCATTTTTTCTTCAAACTTGGCAAGTGATATACCCAATGGGTAGAGTCCAACAAGGTGAATCCATTAAGAGTAATTTCATCTTCTAGAGCTTATTTCTCTCTCCTTGGCGGGCATTTTTTTGGATCAGTGCAATGTGGGTGAGAGGCACTTTTGGCAGATTGATATCATTTGTTATTTTGGATGACTTGGATTTTACTATAGATCATACAATTTACAGAAGTGAGTACAAGAGTTTGTATAAAAGGTAGGTATTCCTATGTTATAGTGTAATTTATTCAATACAACATGAAATGTAGGCCAATGTGTGCATTTCCTCGAGGCACTCAACCGTAATTTTTACCATGTGGAAAACACATAAATTTGGAGTTTCCTTGCAGACTATCAGTTTTTGTGTCTAACATTTAAACTTTGAAAGCTTATTTAGGTTTTTTATGCCTAAACAGACACTTTGTGGTTTGAATCAGTGAATTTGTCTTTGTAATGCAGGCTGGGCGTGCATCTGAGTGAAGCTATCCAAAATTGCCTTGCTTCAGTAAAATGCACGCACATGCCAGATTTCTTTCTCAAATTAAATGAATAAAATAGGAGATTCTTTTTTATTATTATTCCTCCCCTTTTAGCATTTTTATATTTCCAATTGTTTACGTGATACTTTCTCCTTTAGAATTTTTTTTAGTGTCAAGCAAACCAAGTGTTAATTTTTCATAACCTCCAGTGATCAAATTTCAAGGGCTAGTTTTAATCCCATTTTGAAGGGAATTTTTTATGTATTGCACTGGAGATGATGAACTGTTGATTCATTTGTAGAATATATTTCAAGAATATTTCATATGTCAATTCATTTGTAGAATATATTACAAAGAATATATTTCAAGAATATTTCATATGTCAATTCATTTGTAGAATATATTACAAAGAATATATTTCATCATGTGTAGTTTCATACACACTTCTCAGTATGGGTTGCACATTAAAATATTGTAGATATAGGGAAAATGCACATATGTATTACACATTAAAAACACATTAACTATATCAAAATATATGCATTGTCAAGAAATACTTACAATTTATATTACAACAATACTAGTATGTACCTAGACATCAAATGTACGCCATATTATTCTAGAACTCTAGGCTGCTTGGGAGGATTTTTCAATTCCTCCTTTTTAGAATAAGAAAATTTGCTATAGATTCTCTTTCCTTTTCCAGAACCCTCTAGTTCTACAAAAGCTTCATCATCCATATGTTTTAATTGTTTTTCTTTCTCTTTCACTTTGTTTGCAAGAGTTATCACTTTTGTATGCAATCTGTCTTTTTCTTCTAGGCATTTTTTCAACATATCTACATTTTTATTTTTCTTATTTGAGTGCTCATCTTACTTTATTTTAAGATCATCCTCCATCCACTTCAGATCAGATTGAATTGCACTTAATTTTCTCTTGAACTGTTGTACCTCCTTCTCGAGCTCTTGTGCCCTCAAATCTGTATCAGACGGAGTATACAAAATCGCTTCTGCCACAGGTTTCTTTTGCAAAGCATTAATTTGGGATTGCAAATCTTGTATCTCACTATCACATCCCAAATGTAGTGCTTTTCCCTTCTCCAATATTTTTTGGTGAAGATCTCTAATTTCAGCCTCCTTCTCCTCTATCTTCTTCTTCAATGTTGGATCTGATGAGCCAAATGTTAACTCTATAGCATGGATTGTTGAAGCAGCTTCATTCAAGGTCTTATCTTGTTGTTGCAAGGAATTATGAAACTAGAGTAAGCTCTCCATAGTTACATCACCAAGTTTTGTGCTGCCAAAAAAATTTGCATCCTGACATATTGACCCTTGACTTTGGATTCTTTTGGTGTGCTAACCTTTTTACCCTTAACTCTTGATCTTTTGGTGTGCAGACCTATCTACCCTTGATTGTTGATTATTCTAGTGACCAGACCTGTTTACCCTTGACTGTTGATTATTTTCCTCTTCCAACTCTTTTAGCCTTGAGGGTTGTTGAAATCCATTCAATTTTCTTAGTTTTTAACAACTCATTTTTTTAATTGTTTTATTCAATTTGTTCAATCTTGTTTCATATTTTGCAGTCTCTTTTTGTTGTTTAATGATCATTTCTCTCATTCTATTTTCTAACTCAACCTTCAAACCTACAATAAATGTTTCTATATGCTTAAATTCTTGTTGAAGTTCTGCTTCCTTACCAAACACAGTCTTCAGTGGTGGCATGTTCAAAACTTGAGGCCTTTTTTTCAGCTCATTTTCAAGTCTCCCTATAGTTTCCTCATCTTTTTTCTTTTCATCCGGAAAATTGTCTTTTAGTCTTTCAACATCAAAAATCAATCCTTTTGGAACTACGCTAAATGTAGAACATTGATCCTTAATAATTTTATTCTTCTGGCCAATTATTTTTTTAGTTTCCACAATTTTTTTCTCTAAACTTATAACATGATATACCAAATCAAGAATTTGGACATCCTTAGTTCTGCACAATTCGTCCCTAGCTGTGAAGGAATCCTCCCACAAGGTAGATTGTTCTTTGAAATGCACCATTTTATCAAATAAAGAAAAACAAAATCTACCATCAAAAAAATATTTGGCATGAATTAGGTCTTCATCATTAGTCGATGAACAGTCCATATCATTGTTCACAAATTCCTTCCATTGATCTGTGTTTTCATTTCCATGCATTCTAGCCAAGGTTGTAGCAGCAACATCTTCTTTAGGGAAAATTGAAGGGATTTCGTTTCCCACTGATTCCATATTATCCTCGAAAGGTTTTTCCATGTACTGTTGATGTCGTGATAGTAGAAACTCCTTCTACATTGTTCTTTAAATACGGTTGAGGTAATTCCTCATTTTCTTGTTGTTCTTTAGGCTTCCTAATGTATGTTCTTGTAATGAACATAAAATAAGATAATAATAAAATAATTAATAGTTAGGTTAATTAAATTATTATGGAAGGAGGTGTATCCTCATCATCAAGTGTCCAAGCCATATTTAAGGCTAAGAAACCATTGTAATATCATCATCTAATATATTATTCATATTTATCATTCAATATGAAAGTCGGATTCGACTATTAACCGACCAACAAGATATTGTTGCTCCAAGTGGTATCAAAGCGGTTTTTCTCCTAGTCTAAGCTCGGACTCGGCTCATCAATTCTTGATTTTTTTCTACTTCTTACTCCTCCATCCAATCCTTCCCCACCTTAGCAGTATCCCCTCTCGCTGAACATCTTCTTCATCTTCCCATCATCCTCCTCACCACATCGTTCTCCCACCTTCCCTCCTGCCCTCGTCATCCTCCTCACGCGATGCTTTCTCTATGCTTCCCTGTGCATCCACCCAACACCCTACTCCATCTCTCGCACCCTCCTCCATCTCCTCGTGCCCTCCTTTCCCCCAACTTCCGCTCCTCTTCCGGCATACCCTCATCCCTCTTCCTACCCACCTTTGCACACTCACCTCCTATGTGTGTCCCTGCTCTCTTTTGTCTTCCTCTTCACTGTGTCGTCCTTCCACCTTCATCCACACCCTCTTCCCTTCTACGCATTTTCCTCTACCCTCCCTCCTCGCCACCACCTGCTTGCTCCCTCCTCCTCTGTGCATTCCCTTCTCCTTCCACCTGTGCTCGCCCCAACAGTCACCAACTCCACTTTGTCACTCCGCCTCAGCCTCCAACTCAACGACTTGCAAAAAATTAACATAAAAAATTATGTTATAAATATATTATAACATAATATTTATTTCAAATATATTAAAATAATATATTTATAATAATTCAAATTTTTTGTTTTATTATATTAAAACAAATAATAAAATAAAAATTTTATTATATGATAATTAATATAATCATTAATTTTTATCCTTAAAATCTCACCATCTTTAGTAAAAAGATTATTTTCATCCCTCACAAGCCAAAATAGCGTCGAAGTACACACCTCCGCATACAAGGTCCAAAACCATGGTGGAACTGAAAGAGCAAATCGAAAAAATGGAGAAGGACATCAAGTCCCTTGTTGCTAACCAAAAAATCTTGAAGGAATAGATGAAAAATAACAATACAATACTCAAAGACGAGCTTGTTCTGGTACTAGAAAGAAGGCTGGATGAAAAAATTTACATCCTGAGCAAAAAAACAAAAATATAGGGATGGCAAGATGAGTACCATGACTCAAAACATAAACACCTTAACGCAGAACTTGAGCACCATGATGCAGAACCATAATACATTAATCGAGGTGTTACAAAGACTCATACCTAGTCCAGACCAAGTCAGCAGTCCAAACATGTTAGATGCCTCATTTCATGTTGCCACACAGGAAACACTTGCAAAGAATCAAGAAGATTTGCAAAAGGAAATAAAGATTAACAATGTGAAGCTTAAACAAGAGATAGAAACAAAAATACTCTCAGATATGGGGGTATGACTAAACAACAAAATAGAAGCTATCATTAAGATAGTAGAGAATAAAAAGGTTAAAAATCATTGCCAACAACAAAGCAGTTCAAATATGTCACTTGCATCCTCCAGTAGTTCTAATCCACCATCAAACTGTAAGGCAAAAGGAAATCAATATCGTCCTTACATAGTGTACCCACCCAATGAAAAAATATAGTTTTCAAAATACAATGGGAGTGAAGACCAATGCGTTGCTTGGCTAAACAAAGAAGAAGAATACTTCGACATTTAAAATATTCAATCTGACGAGGAGAAGGTGAAATATGCGTCAATGCATATGGAAGGGTACGTCTATAATTGGTACTTATGGTGGAGGAGAGATAATTTTACCTACACCTGGAACTTGTTCAAAAATTATTTTTTAATAGGTTTCAAGGAAACAAAGAAGATGATTTTTTTAGTAAACTTACTAGATTACAACAGGTTGGAAGCGTTAAGGAATTCACACATCAGTGGGAATCCTTATCGACACGAGTGTTTGGGTTGTTTGACAAGCAAAGACTCGAAACCTATTTAGGAGGTCTTAAACCATACCTCCAAAAAGATTTAAAGTTACAAGACATACCTAATGTAGAAGTAGCAAGATATAAATCCAAAACCGCAGAACGCAAATTGGAAGGAATAAGAACAAGAGGTGATAACCATTATCAACAAGAAAAAGAGACACAATGTAGGTATTGTAAAGATACTTGGTCACCCAGTGATCAATGTCCCAAACCTCAATCACATGCCTATGAAATGGAAAATAGGCGAATTCATCTAACAGTTACACTGAAAATAGAAAAAAGAATAAAAACATATGTTGTCGATGCGTTGATGATTGGACCCCTGGCCATAAATGTAGGAACAATCTGACAATACATTGGAGAATCATCAATGGAAAGGAAGTGCAAGTCTCTGCACCATAAATCTCATCCGATTCTAATACCGAGACCGATTCAGAATGAAGGATGACATTAGGAAATACTCAATCTTTGAGGAGAAATCTCCCTTAAAGGGAGTGGCAATGTAATGAACATAAAATAAGATAATAATTAAATAATTAATAGTTAGGTTAATTAAGTTATTATGGAAGGAGGCGTCTCCTCATCATCAAGTTTCCAAGCCATATTTAAGGCCAAGACACCATTGTAATATCATCATCTAATATATTATTCATATTTATCATTCAACATGAAATTCGGATTTGATTATTGACCGACCAATCGGATACGGTTGCTCCAGTTCTAATAGAATTTGACCCTAAAACACTGGGTCGACATAAATCAATAATTGTTTGCAGTGTTCCCAGGAAACCTAAGTTGACCCTCTTTATTTTATTGTTTTGCAATGAAGAGTGCAATTTCGTAGCCAATAGATGAGGGACATTTATGGCCATGTCTTCAACCCAATGTATGGCCAGCTTCATGCAATCACCCGGAATATCATTCCGCTTGTGGTGATTCATAATGGTCCTAAGGATAATATGAATAAAGGTTTTGTATATTCCTTGAGGAACATATACCATTTTTAGACCATTCCTGGGAACAACAACCCGTTTCCCACAAATTTTATTGGCCATCTAAATCTTTTCTAACTTGGGAGTTTTCCATGAGTTTAACATTTCCCCCTCTCTTCGTGGAATTGTGGTTGCTCTGGAAACCAAATCGAGGTCTATATGAACCCTCTTCCCAAAAATATTCAATTCCATAGCCCCATGATCATAACTATAGATCACATCATCTATCTCGTCATTTTGGAAATTAAAATGTCCAAAAATAAACCTATTCACTCCTGCTCTTAAAAGGATATTTAACATACCAGTTGGCCATATGCTTGTATCACTCCATTCATCAGTATTCTCTTGGAATTTTTCACCATGAACCGTTCAACCTGGAAACCTCGTGCTTCTCTTGATTCCGTGGTAGAGAAGGCCCATGTGTTTGTTGCCATGGTGCAAGACGCCCCTATTTCATCTGTTTCCATAGTACATGATGATCCAATTTCATTTGCAGTCATGGTTGGTTTGGTATGCACGTTGAGGAATGCAAGATTAGGAATGCATGCTGAGGAATGCACGATGAGGAATGCAAGCTTAGGAATGCACGCTGAGGAATTCATGCAAATGAGTTTTTTTTAATTGATTTCACGTATATTTTTTTTTTCAGAAATTCAGGTATATTGGGTTATGACATCAATGTCCCTATATCATATGAAATAAATATTTTTCACATAATACATAAACTTATCCTAACCTCAACTGAGTTAATAAATGAGCTTACTATTATTGTCATTTATTGCATATGAATTTGTTTCTTGATGCAAGCTTATTCCTTTAAATATTTAATTTTGGGCATTTCCAAATGGTCTCTCAAACTCTTTGTCTAGCACTTAACCAGTTCTCTTCAAACCCTAGGTCACCAAGGTGATTTCGTTTTTCCTTCAAACTTGGCAAGTGAGATGCCCAATGGGTAGAGGCCAACAAGGTGAATCCATCAAGAACATTTTCATCTTCTACAGCTTCTTTCTCTCTCCTTGGAAGGCATTTTTTTGGAACGGTGTAAATATGGCTGAGAGGCACTTTTGGTAGATTGATATCTTCTCACTGAAAGACTTTTTGGTCAGGATAACACTATGTTTGGATGCACCATACAACACTCTAGAGATCCACACTCTCAGAATATTTTTATCATCATCCTATGATATTTGGAGGGCATTTCCCTAAGGCCATTTAGGCAAATTTTACCAATAATTCCATACTTGAACAATTTTTGATCTTCTCCTAGGCTTGGTCTAATTTCCCTAAACCACAGTTTTGGTAGGTCCATAAATTCTTCTGCAGGGTCTTTTTGGACAACCTAAGACCATGGTTGAGTAGACAAAACATCATCCTACAATATCCCCATGTGCTGTGAGCATTTTCTTCAACACACCATTTGCGGCGGGCATCCTCTTAAGGCTACTTGGACCAATTTTCCCATACTTAACCAATTTCTTGATTTTCACTTATTTGTTGTATTTCTCCAGAATGATGTCATAATGCAACAATGATTTCATCTTCATGCCACATCATAATCTATTCCATTCCATTCCATGTCGAAATCATCCTTAGTGCGGGAATCAACCTTAATGTGGGCATCACTTAGCCATTTTTTCTTTGTCTTTAGTATCCAAAATAAGATTTTTCTTTTATTTTGGTTGGTATATATTTTCCTTATCTGATTACCATAAGAAAAACCAAGAGCATGTATAGATATCCATTTCAACAATGAACAGGACAATATCATATGATGAATTTTATCATCAAAGGAACACCCCCTTGCGGGCATTTCCAAATGGTCTCTCAAACCCTTTGTCTAACACTTAACCAGTTCTCTCCAAACCCTAGGTCACCAAGGTGATTTCATTTTTCCTTCAAACTTGGCAAGTGGGATACCCAATCGGTAGAAATCCAACAAGGTGAATCCATCAAGACCACTTTCATCTTCTGGAGCTTCTTTCTCTCTCCTCGGCAGGTATTTTTCTGGAGCATGCAAATATGGCTGAGAGGCACTTTTGGCAGATTGGTATCTTCTTCCTAGAAAACTTTTTGGTCTTGCTAATGATATGGTTGGATGCCCCATGCAACACTCTAGAGATCCACACTCTCAGAATATTTTTATCATCATCCTATGAGTTGTGGCGAGCATTTCCCTAAGGCCAGTTAGGCATATTTTACCAATAATTCCATACTTTGACAATTTTTTATCTTCTCCTAGCCTTGGTCTAATTTCCCTAAACGATAGTTGTGGCATGTCCATAAATTCTTCTTCAGGGTCTCTTTGGATAAACTGAGACCATGGTTGAGTAGAAAAAACAGTAGCCTAGAATATCCCCATGTGCTATGGGAATTTTCTTCAACAAACCATTTGTGGTGGACATCCTCTTAAGGCTACTTGGACCAATTTTCCCATACTTGGACAATTTCCTGATTTTTCACCAATTTGTCGTATTTCTCTAGAATGATGTCATAATGAAACAATGGTTTCATCTTCATGCCACATCATCATCTATGCCATGCCATGCCATGCCAACATCATCCTTAGTGTGAGCATCAACCTTAATGCGGGCATCACTTAGCCCCTTTACAACACTTATCCATTTTTTCTTTGTCTTTAGTATGCAAAATAACATTTTTATTCTATTTTGGTAGGTTGATATTTTCCTTATTTGATCACCATAAGAAAAACTAAGATCATGGCTAAATATCCATTTCAACAATGAACAGGACCATATCATCTGATGAATTTTATCATCAAAGGAACACCCCCTTGCAGCCATTTCCAAATGGTCTCTCAAACCCTTTGTCTTACACAACCAGTTCTTTTCAAACCCTAGGTCACCAAGGTGATTTTATTTTTCCTTCAAACTTGGCAAGTGAGATACCCAATGGGTAGAGGCCAACAAGGTGAATCCATCAAGACCACTATCAAACACGGAATGAACAATGTAATAACTTGGTGAGTTCAATGTGCAAATTGAGTAGTCTGTATTTAAACTTAGTTTTGATTTTCAAAATCAAAATGATTTGTAGATTGGTTGTTTTGTACAACATAAAAGGTCATGGCCTAAATTGAGTTAAGAAATCATCTTAATATTATTTTTAATCATTGCATATGAATTTGTTTCTGGATGCAAGCTTATTCCTTTAAATATTAAATTTTGGTCATTTTCTTATTCTTGCTACAATGTGGAAAATAAATTATATTTATGTGGTTTTTTTTTCTGTAAATGTTTGTTTTTGACAATAGAAGATAATAGAAGGATAAACTAATTTATATAAAAAATAAAAAATAAACAAAACAAAAAACAAAAAACAAAAACAAAAAAAACTTAATGAAAATATGATAGACAGACTACTCATTCCACATATTCACAACACAACATCTCATTTCAGATGCAAGGAAGATTATATAATACTGATGTATTACAAAATCAAAAATTGTGCCCATGGCATATAATTGCAACTTGTGCGCAAACTTTTAATTAAATTTAGAGATTAATCCTGAAATACAAAAAAAAATTATAAACTATGTCCTAATCTAAGTATAAATATTCAATAAATCAACTATTCTCAGTTGATTCAACATCACTTAAATCACTAGTCATACAATATAAGCACTAGTTACATAGTTCAATGTCATCCTTATGCCAAGGAATGAAGCTCAACAAAGCATCTAATAGATTACATAATGCGCTACTGGGACATGGTAGAGCTATATTTTCAAATAGAGGATCTAAAATTTCTGTGGGATTCACAATATAATAGCCTTTTCCAACAAGGACACAATGTACCATTGCATTTGGGTCAGCCTTATGTATTGTCACCCTTGCAACTTTAACCCTTGAGTTTAATGCAATGAGAAAGAATTTATTTCCTTCCAGCTCCAATTGGGAAGTTGGTGTCAACTCATTAGCATTATCTTGACCCTGCAAATAAATGAGACAAAGTAAGATAGATGCATGGAAATAAGAATTTAAACATTGATGATCCTAGATTAAATAATTACAATCTTACCTGAATTGGTATTTTCATTTTGTCAATTTGTAGTTTCGAGGGAACCATTGGTGTTTTATATACCAAATGTTCATCATATTTTGATGCACGGCTCTGCACCCAACAAAAATTTATTTCTAATATATTGATAAAATAAAATAAGATTGAACTAAATTACGAAATTTTTCAATACTTACTAGGGATGATGGAGTATGCATTGAAGTTAATTTCTTTTGTATTAGTCCGTTCGTAGGGGTTGTTATGTCCCCTATATTACTCTGTCTAAGGAAACAAAATGTAATATATATATATATATATTCCAAAGATGAAAAAAATATTATTTAAAATAATAATTAAACAACTAAACTCCACCACATACGTGATTTCAGCATGAGCATATTGTACAGTAGGACACTGCTTATATGAGCAATCAGATATTAGAATTCAGATCATTAGTGTGAAAACATGTATATTGAGACAAGAGTAAAGAATTGGACACTAACATTTTATTTGTTGACAACATGTTCTCTCTCCATATCTTCTACTCTTTTTAGTAGTTCAGTTATTGTTGTTTTCAAAGATGTGATTTCCTCTGTTTTTTCTTTCACTGTAGCTTGGCTTATAGCTACCACCTACTTGTATGGAATTTTTCCAAACAAGTTAGTTGGTGTAACTCCTAAGCAAATTCCATGACGTCGTCTTCTTGCATCAACCCCTAGTACCTTGGCAAGGGAATCATCCCTAGCTACAAAGTATTGAGATGCAACTTCTACTTGTGCTTGTTCATTTTTTTGCTAACATTGACATACAATTAAATCATATCATAGAAGAAAACATTTCCAACATGTAAAATGAAATTTTAATCAATATCTAAATTAAAAGGTTGAGAACATACTATTGTTTCTCTTACAGCTGGTGTGATTGGAGTGCCATCCTTCTTTTGATGGCACTTCTTCCATAAGTCTTCCCTAGCAATGCTTGTAGTTGTATCATCAGAGGCTATAGATTTTTTCTAGTTGCAACAAGTAGAATAGTATGGTTAATTTTTGACATTACAATGAAACTAAAATATGCTAATATTTCTCATATAAGATAAAATATCATCACAATTGTTTACCATATCATCTTCGACCCGTTGATAACCTCGACGTCTAGAGGTGTGTAAGTCCCTCTCCTTTTCTCTATTTTCCTTGTTTTTTTTTCCTTATATCCTAGAAATCAATTGAAAATAACATATATAAGTCATCATTACAAGCCAATAGACATTCTAAAAAACTTGATTATATAATATGTGAACTTTTTGCTTACCAGGAATTTAGTGGTGGCTCGTGATAGGACAAATTCTCTCCACACTTTCTCACTTATCCTAATTGGAGGAACATTTTTTAATATTTCCTCTGTTGACTCATAAGGGTCAAAATATTTTTTGGTCAACTGATATCTATGACTGTTTCCCTTATGTTCAATGGATTTCATACAATATTTTTTAAGGACCGGAGGGATTATGAATTTTTCCTGCAACATACAAGAATTGCATTTTTAGATGTCATACATGGTTTGAAAATAATGTTCAAAATCATCCAAAAATAGAAATGTTGAAAACAAATACACGTAATTTCTAATACTCACATTAATAATGTTCCACAAGTCCTCATTTAATTTATCTCAAACCTTCCTCCAATCAGAATAATTGATTGGAACCATTTCTCATGCGAGCACACCTAGTAATGAAGATATCTTCACGGAGTTTGGACCAATTGGTTGGTTCCTTTCATTGATATGAATTTCGATATTTTCCTCCAATTTATTGATTTCTGCACATTTAGTTTCTCCTCTACCTTTCTTCTTGACTTTCTCTTTCGATGCTTGTGTAGAGGTATCTTCACCTTGTATACTAATATCTTGTTTCCATTGTTCTTTGTGAACATATTATGTAAAAGAAGGGCATGTAAAGGTGTTATGGATTTCTAAGTCATAAAATTTTATTTATGAAGACCTACAAAATTATACATTAATGAGCTTACCTTGTTCTTCATGTTGCTCCGCCTCTTTTTGTGTCGAGGGATTTCCGACTTCTACATTGTTATCCATATGGCATGGTTGTTTGTGAACATATTTTGTAAAAAAAGGGCGCATAAAGGTGTTATGGATTTCTTAATCATAAGATTTATAGTTATAAGATCTAGAAAAATATGAATTAATGGGCTTACCTTGTTCATGTTTCTCCTAATCCTCCTGAAAAGAGGAAAATGTATCTTTGTCATTTGCTTCTTTGTTAGGACTAGTAGAGTCATTCAAAGGCATAGAAGGTGTAATATTCTTTGCTATTGTTTGTATTTTCCTCTTATTTGTAACTGTAGCCAAGAATGTTATTAAACATATGCCTAACATCATCATACAATAAAAATAAGCATTATATAACTACATAAGGAAATACATTGTTCTATTTCTAAATATGTATCTTGTAAGATGCATGTCCCTTTCTTTCCCATTTGATCATTTTGACGCGTTCTTTTTCTAAAGTTCATAATCAGATTTTTTTGATTTCGTGTCATAACCTGCTTTGCCTATTTTTTTTAAATGATTAGAGTATTGATTATCCATAGCCTATTAGATTGTTATTAAAGTACAAATTATTATGTTCTAACAATTTAAATTAAATGTTGGGGAGTCAGGTTTGGGTGTGATTATCTTGATCCTGGAGGAAATACAGTGGCAACCTATGCTTGGGGGATTGGATGAAAAACCAACAACAAAGCCAAATGGCTATCCCTATACCTTGGTCTGGAACTAGTAAAAAATGAAAATATCAGAAAGATCAACGTCTTTGAAGACTCCAAACAAATAATTCAGAAAATGATTTTATGAACGCATTAGCAAAATATTGTATGAGCGCATTAGAAGAATGAGCACCACTCTTGATGCCACCTTATACCACATCCTAAGGAAGAAAAATGACCTTTGGGATAAAATGGAAAATCATGGAGTTAAGAATAAGTTGGGAATTGTCTCAATAAGATACCAACACCACCACAAATATGTTCATTAACCCTTATTAACCTAGAGGGTCTTCTAACCTACTCTCATCCACCCCCCTCGATGTCCTCCCTCTCTTCATTCTGAACACGCGTCCTCTGACGCGACAGGCATTAAAAGGCGGAGGTCTCGGTCATGTGAAGGGCTTTATGGAAAGTCCCTTCCCCCTATACTTTTCATTCCATCACAAATTTCTCGCATGTTCCACAGGATTGGTGATCATCATGAACTCTTCTCGACACTCTTATGACTTGGATATGTGCTCTCTTCTTCTCATTCCTTCAGAAGACAATATCTCATCCCTCTTTGCAAGTTTGATCAGTTCTCAGACTAATTGTGAATTGGTTCATCTTCCCATCGAAGAGATACCATAATCATCGTGGTTATTTCAGGATCATCTTTCCACCCAGTCTTCACTGAGAACAGGTATAATTTATTCTTGCAGTTTTAACTCTCCTTCTTGGCCTCACCTAGTAATGCAGACTCGGGATAGAATGGAAACCCCCAAGGACATTGAAGAGATCAAGTATTTGTTCGCAGACTTACAGAGTGGTATGCACTGGATTTATAGAATGGTTGGCACTAGTGTCAATGGTAACAGAACTGGTGTAGCAGAAACTAAACACATCTCCAATCAGCTTGGATGGCATGCATCCAGAATCAACGATAACACAAGAGACCTGCATGAATTAATGGGGAAAGTCAACATTGTCAAGGATGATGTTCAGAAGCTTACTAGCATGACCCAATGCATTCACTGCTAGGACTCCTCTATTGTTGGATATTTACATATGGAAGAGCCCTCGGTCGGCCAGCCGACCCATGGGCAGGAAGCTCAAAATATTTAGGTTCTACTTTCCTGGTTTATATGTTTTTTTGTATTTTGTTGAACAAACAATTTGTAAGGAAGTACCCTTCCATGCGTTTAACTTGTTTTAGCGAGACGTCTAGAATCATATACTTTTTTTTTACAGCTTAGAAAGCTCTGTTTTTCCTTCTATAGTAGCTCAAAAATTTTGGTTACAGACCTTGTAAGGATGGTTGTGCTCGTCCTTTTTTTATATATAAAATTTTCTGCCGGTTTCTATTAAAAAATAATAATTTTAATTAAATAAAATTTTTAGTCCCATTTGTTGTGATGGGGAATTTTGTTTTTTGCAAAGAAATCACAGATGTAACCTCTTGGGTGGCCCACCCATAGTTTTATTAATATAAAACCTACTCGTTCCTGTTAAAAAAACAATTTAAATGAAATAAAAATAATGATATACTTCAATCACTTACCTCCATGTCTCCACTTGTACAAATCCTGCATAACCCAAAAAATAAAGTCTATCATCACTCAATTGCTAACTAAAATTTGTTTAAACAATTAATCTATCTAACACATTGCAAAAGTAAAAGGGAAGACTATATATAAGGACTCTCTGCTAAAAGGAACAAATGTCATAACTTGAGATGTCATAACTTGAGAGAGTGAGGGTTAGAGTGTTGTAGTTTTAGGTTAGACACGTATAGTAGCCAACAATATATCTCAGTCTCCAAGAGTGAAGACCCCTCAGCCTTAGAGGTTGCGAGCAAAACAAGGTTTACACATGCAACACCAAAGATGAACACTATAATGGCCTTGCAGTAGTGGGAAAGTGCAGTCCAACTCTAGTGGTCACAAAACAATCACAAACCAGCTAAATGAATGTCAAATAGTCCACGACTCAGCTAGGAAGAGCCACCACAATCCACGGTCAACCCTAGAGGAAACCAAAATTTTAACAGAGTTTTTAAAATTTTGTAGCATAGGAACCACTATTTTGATCTCTGTCAATAAAGAAACCACAGAATGTGTATTACACTTACTAAGCATATGATAATTTTTTGTACAAAATGCAACACGGAATGCGTATTACACTTAAAATTTTATAGCAGAGGAACTATTATTTTGATTTCTGTCTATATAGAAACCACATAATGTTTTCAGTGTTTGTTATTTTCAATTTTTATGTTGTTTTCATGAAAGCATTGATAAAATAACTACAATAACGCATAACTTAAGTTACACGTCACGCATCTCACCTCAATATATCCAAATAGCTTAGCTTCAGCTTTCATGGTGTTGAATACCATAATCAAATCAAGTAAATGCTGGCATGTGCAAAAAGAAAACGCTGCCCTTTCTTGGCAAAACTATTCTCAGGAGATAAAATGTGAAAATTTATGTTAGGGGTCCCAATTTTTTTCATTTTTTCCTAAGGGGAAGGACCTTGGTACTGCTAGTCATGTAGGTGGACCAAGGAAATGCTGGAGGGAACCAAATAAATGCATCAAAAGGAAATGAAATATTAGCCTATTGTGGTAGATGAAATGAAGTTAAATAATGTAATAAGCATGGCTTCTAAGGCATTGAATGTGAGGTTTATTTTTAGAAGGATGGGGACAATGAGTTTGTTTCAATGGATTCAAGTGCACTAGTAATCAATTTTAGCTTACCACATAAGGGATTTCATTTCCATCTGTTGTTAGATGTTGAGGTTACATCCAAACATAGTATTATTTCTAGTATGTATCTACTGCATTTATACATAGGGATATTATAATAATGAGTAGAGATATACGATGTTACATTTAATCTATATTCTCTCTATAATTTTGACAATTCAATACATTGGTTAAGGTCCTACCTGGAGAAAACCTACAAGAACCTATATAAGGCCTTTTAAATATTAAGAGTTTTTATCATTAGTACCTCTTCCAACCATATGCAATTCTTATAAAGATAAAAGGTATTTGAACCATTAACCTATGTTTTCTAGACCAATATTATACCAGTGAAACTATTCTCCTATTGAAAATCTCATAACTTTCTTGATGAACCATATGAATATGATGTGACTCCCATCTCCTTATAAGTATAGTTTTTAACGTACAATGTCAACCCTCCATCTCTTTATAATTATCAATCAAATTATAGGTATATACCATCTAGTATTGTAGGTGTTAATGATGGAAAGGACACATTTCTAATTCCTACAACACTTGTTATATGAATTAGTGAACCATGACAATCTTGTAGCTAGATCAGAGAAAACGATGGCTATATAGATACAAAATTTCATCTAATATGTCCTTAAGTATTCCCTTAACCATCATCCCTAACTGAAAATGATTGACACCAAATGAAGTAACATATACTACCTTGAATAATGGACATTGCAAAGGAGGCAAAGTTGTCATTTATCTTGCACTAGTGGATCATATGAAGGAAAATGGTTGTGATCAACCAAATGTGCATACTTACAATCCTTTCATGAATGGATTTCAAAATGAAAATCACTTGATACAAATTATAAGGAGGTTGAGATGGTATACCATGAAATCGACCATTTATATTAGCCTAATGTGGTGGATGACATGAAGTTAAATAATGTAATAACCATGGCTTATAATGCATTGATTGTGAGGTTTATTTGTAAAAGGATGGGGGCAGTGAGTTTGTTTCAATGGATTCAAGTGCAGTAGTAATAAATTTTATCTTACCACCTAAGGGATGCCATTTTCATCTGAGGTTAGATGTTGGGGTTACAATATCCAAACATAGTATTATTTCTAGTCGGTATCTACTGCATTTATACCTAGGTGGATTTACTAGTTACTTGATCAAATTACTTATATATCATTCAAGGTCCCATGTCTATAAGTAAGGATACCATAAGGATAAAATAATTGTACTAAATATTTAGTCTATTTCCATAGACTCTCTTATGATTCTACACAAGATATTTTCTCTTTTATCTGCTATTTGTAACTATTGGCATCATGATATGGCTCATTATTGTTTATTGCCTTACTAAGAGATATATCATATGCATTCAAACAATTATTTATTTTTTTTCTTGGTTGGATTTATGATCTCTCTTCTCATGGAGATCATATGAGCTAAAATTTCAATGGTGATATGCCTTATTAATCTACTTTCTTAATTGACATTTCAATTAGGTAACCAGGGATATTAGAAAAATGAGAAGAGATATACGATGTTACATTTAATATGTATGCTCTCCATAAGCTTGACAATTAATTAATACATTAGTTAAGGTCCTACTTGGATAAAACCTACAAGAACCTACATAAACCTTTAAATATTAAGAATTTTTATCATTAGTACCTCTTCCAACCATATGTGATTCTTATAAAGATAAAAGGAATTTGAATCATGATTAACCTAATGAAACTATTCTCCTAATGAAAATGTGATAACTTCTTTGATGGACCATATGAATATGATGTGACCCCCATCTCCTTATAAGTATAGATGTTAACCTACAATGTCAACCCTCCATCTCTTTATAGTTATCAAACAAATTATAGGTATATACCAGTCAGTATTATAGGTGTTAATGATGGAAAGGACACCTTTCTAATTCCTACAACGCTTGTTATATGAAATAGTGAAGCATGACAATATTGTAGATATATCAGAGAAAAAGATGGCTTTATAGATCCAAAATTTCATCTAATCTATCCTTAAGTATTCCCTTAATTAACCATCATCCCTAACTGAAAATGATTGATACCAGATGAAGTAACATACACTACCCTGAATAATGGACATTGCAAAGGAGGCAAAGATGTCATTTATCTTGCACTAGTGGAGCATATGAAGGAAAATGGTTGTGATCAACAAAATATTCATACTTATAGTCCTTTGATGAATGGATTTCAGAATGAAAATGACTTGATACAAATAATAAGGGGATTGAGAGGGTATTCCATGAAATCGACCATGTATATCAGCCTATTGTGGTGGGTGACATGAATTAGTTAAATAATGTAATAACAAAGGCTTATAATGCATTGATTGTGAGGTTTATTTGTAGAACGATGGACGCAGTGAGTTTGTTTCAATGGATTCAAGTGCACTAGTAATCAATTTTATCCTACCACCTAAGGGATTCCATTTTCATCTAAGGTTAGATGTTGAGGTTACAATATCCAAACATAGTATTATTTCTATTCGATATATACTACATTTATACTTAGGTGGATTTATCGGTTACTTGATCAAATTATTTATATATCATTCAAGGACCCATGTCCATAAGTAAGGTCACTATAAGGATCAAATAATTGTACTAAATATTTAGTCTATTTCCATAAACTCTCTTATGATTCTACACAAGATATTTTCTCTTTTATCTGCTATTTGTAACTATTGGCATCATGATATGACTCGTTATTGTTTCTTGCCTTACTAAGAGATCTATCATATGCATTCAAACAATTATTTCTTGTTTTTTCTTGGTTGGATTTATGATATCTCTTCTCATGGAGATCATATGAGCTAACATTTCAATGGTGGTATGCCTTACAAATTCTTAATTCACATATCAATTAGGTAACCATGGATATTATAATAATGAGAAGAGATATATGGTGTTACATTTAATCTATATGCTCTCCATAAGTTTGACAATTCAATAATACATTTGTTAAGGTCCTACCTGGAGAAAATCTACAAGAACCTACATAAACCTTTTAAATATTAAGAATTTTTTTCATTAGTACCTCTTCCAACCATATGCAATTATTATAAAGATAAAAGGAATTTGATTAATGATTAACCTATGTTTTTTAGACCAGTATTAGACCATTAAAACTATCCTCCTAATGAAAATATGATATCTTGCTTGATGGACCATATGAATATGATGTGACCCCCATCTCCTTATAAGTATAGTTTTTAACCTACAATGTCAACCCTCCATCTCTTTATAATTATCAAACAAATTATAGGTATATACCAGCTAGTATTGTATGTGTTAATGATGGAAAGGACACCTTTCTAATTCCTACAACACTTGTTATATGAATTAGTGAACCATGACAATATTGTAGCTAGATCAGAGAAAAATATGGCTATATAGATCCAAAATTTCATCTAATCTATCCTTAAGTATTCCCTTAATTAACCATCATCCATAACTGAAAATGATTGACACCAAATGAAGTAACATATACTACCTTGAATAATGGACATCACAAAAGAGGCAAAGTTGTCATTTATATTGCACTAGTGGAGCATATGAAGGAAAATGGTTGTGATCAACCAAATATTCCTACTAACAATCCTTTGATGAATGGATTTCACAAGGAAAATGACTTGATACAAATTACAAGGAGGTTGAGAGGGTATACCATGAAATCGACCATGTATATTATCCTATTGTGGTGGATGACATGAATTAGTTAAATAATGTAATAACCATGGCTTATAATGCATTGATTGTGAGGTTTATTTGTAGAAGGATGGGGGAGGTGAGTTTGTTTCAATGCATTCAAGTTCACTAGTAATCAATTTTAGCTTACCATGTAACGGATGCCATTTTCATCTGAGGTTAGATGTTGAGGTTACAATATCCAAACATAGTATTATTTCTAGTCGGTATCTACTGCATTTATACCTAGGTGGATTTACTAGTTACCTGATCAAATTAATATTAATAATAATATATTTTTAAGGTCACCGCCAAGCGAGACACCAAATTGGTGTATGAGACCCCCTTGTTTGTGGGACAAGGGACCCCCCTCTGTCCAGCGATTTAACTGCTAATGTCTATAAAGGTGTAGATACACTACCCCCTTCTGTATTTGAACATGTGACCTCCTAAGAGGAAACACATGATTTTAACCATTAGGACCACCCATGCCAATAAGTAAGGATACCATAAGGATAACATAATTGTACTAAATTAGTCTATTTACATAGACTAGGATTATGATTCTACACAAGATATTTTCTCTTTTATCCGGTATTTGTAACTACCAGCATGATATGACTCATTATTGTTTCTTTCCTTACTAAGAGATCTATCATATGAATTGAAACAATTATTTCTTGTTTTTTTCTTGGTTGGATTTATGATCTCTCTTCTTATGGAAATCATATGAGCTAAAATTTCTATGGTGGTATGCCTTACAAATCTACTTTCTTAATTAACATATCAATTAGGTAACCAGGGATATTAGAATAATGAGAAGAGATATATGGTGTTACATTTAATCATATGATTCCAATCTATAGCCTCCACCTCATTTATGTATTTACATTGTTTAATGAACCATTTTAGTGGTGGAAGTGTAGTAGTTTTTACAGATGCCTGCATGGGAATTTCTATTTAATTAGGTCATTGGAGAGTCAACAACAAGTGGCATATGAAATTATTGAACCAAGTGATCTCTAATAATGGTATGGCCATGTTGCAGCTACAACTTTTTTCCCAAATTTTTTAAATTTTCGACCCTCCTTTTATTTTATATTGCCTAATTTTGTTTGGATTCATGAATTTTGTTTGTTTTCTCACTGCTGTAAGTTGAGTTATTTTGAGGACAACTATTTTCATGCTTTTCAGGAATATTTTTCATTGTTTTCGCCACCGTTCTGGAGGTAAAACAAGTTTTTGTCACTACCTGGTTGAAGGTCTGTTGGAACTTAGCGTTTAGTTATGGAACCTCCATTGCGGAAGCTGGACGATGAGTGTTCTGCCGGATAGTTTGGACTTCTCCAATGTCATGTTTTGACTTGTTTTGGCATTTTCAAAAGGTTTCATGACTTTGATCGAGGGTGGCAGTCTGATTGCCTTCTGCCATTGCAGCTCTTGAGTAAACTAAGTATTCGTTTTGTAGCCGCTCCACCTGCTGATGTTTTGTTTGGTTTCGCCGATATGTTTTTATTCACCACGGAGTCCATAGTCTTTTCATCTTCTGCCATTTCGGCTGCATACTTCGCTAACCTCCTGGCGCTATGTCACCCTAGTCACCAAAGAGAAATCCCTGCTCGATGCTTTAGTGTTTAATCTTCCGGACGCCGATAGGATTAGTGGTCCTGCGGAACTCGTTGTTCGTTTGAAGCTCTCCGTTGCGGATGTTCCTTGAACTATCTTCCCGATGTTTAATGTTTCAAGATACCGATAGGGTTCTTCCCACCTTTTGTGATTTTTTTAACTTTCTTTGGGCGGCAATGGGGTCTTTGTTTCGAGTTAAAGATTGTGCAACAAAAGCGCAGTACAGGACCTCGTTTTGTTGATCAATTTTATTATGGCTGAAAAGATGCATTCCTAATTAATTGTTAAATTTTGCAGATGGACTCAAAAGGATCTCTCATATCACTGCGGAAAGGAGGCATAACTGAGGGATAAAGCTGAGGAAAGTTGACGGAAGAGTGACAAACAGAGTTTTTCTGAAATCAACGTGAACTAAGAAGGGACAAATAAAGAAGAGGCAAAACCAGTGAGGATAGAAGTCCAGGTTTGGAAAGGTCCCGTTAGTTACTAAGATTAATCCGAAATGTAACGTATTACGTGAATCATGAGCACTCAGGAGAAAACAAATTGGGAGACTAAACGGTTTTGGGAAGCCCAAGAGTCATTTGGGAGCAGCCCAACAATTTGGTTCTTTTTGTATAAATATAGGAGATATAGATAAGAAAAGGACTTTTTCCCAGTTAGATGAGTGAAGACATATTGTAAGAAGAACTATTTCCTTTTGCAATAGATAATTACACTTTGCTTGTTGGAGAAAGCTTGGTGGGATGTTCAAATGTTATGCTATGGATTTGTTGAAGAGGAACTATTTCGTTTTCAGCTTTGTGTCCATTAACTGTGAGATCG
>LPNX010267115.1:36887-75872 GCA_001517045.1 Pseudotsuga menziesii
GAGCATAAGATGAGAGGTAAGAACCTGTGCATCACATTATGAACACTCCTTGCATTCTCAATCAATCTGCATTTTAGATAGGCACTTTCATATCATATTTAGAGTCAAAAAATACAAAAATATACATGCTGGACCGGGTCGCAACCGGTAAAACCTTTTTATTTTGTTACTTGACCTACGGTAGCCGGACCGCAAACCGGATGGATTCCCTACACCAAACAGTCACGGGCTAGTTGGGAACGTTGACTGGGGAGAATCCCTTGCTGTTGTTGCCTGCGATTTTCCAGGCCTCAACAGTTTCTAGCACTAGAAGGAGGGCCACCAGTGCATGGCTAGCCGAGGAAACCCGTTTTCTCGAAATAACCTCACCAGTGATAATTTTGAAAGCAGTTTCTGTCCTGATCCAAATACTCAAGAGAATAGGGAACATCTGTTTGTTGTGGACAACCAAGTAATAAATGATCTGAGAAGACACACTAGGGCATATGTGAAAAATATTGGAGGATTACCAATTATCCCTGATTTTCCTAGAAGAGAATATAAAAGGAGAGACTGTCCCATACTGGAAGACTCAGTGTTGGTTGGAGATTTGGAAGAACTTGTAGAAACAGCCTTACAGGAGGTGGTTCAGCCTTTAAATCAAGTGGGCCCAAAGACACCCTACTGTTCCCCAGCCCGTACTCCTATTCATTCACCCCCTCACTCTCCACCCAGACTCATGGCAAGCGTAAACGCAAACCAACCGCCCAACCCACCTAATCCACCACCTGCTTGGAAAGCCAGGTCGCCTTTGAACTTAACACCTCCATTGCACGACTTGCCTCAAGCCTTTGAGAAGATGCTGCCTAAGTTTGATCCAAACAAGAAGATGCTAGTTTATGACCATTTACAAAGTTTTTATTTGGCAATAGAAGGATTAAGAGATGGGGAGCATGAAGATGTAGTTTGTATACTTTTCCCACGCACTCTTAAAGGCGCTACAGCATCATGGTATTTTCGTTTTCCTGCAAACTCTATCCCATATTGGGATACCTTTGAAAGGATTTTTAGAAGTAAGTATGCAACCCAAAAGACACATGCAGCACTCATGAAAGGACTATGCTCTTTAAAGAAGGAAAGAAAAGAGAAGGTGCATAGTTTTACCCAAAGATTCACGGCCTATCTTAAGAATTTTTCTGAAACTAACAAACCCTCAGACAAGGTCCTGACTGAATATTATACCTCAGCTCTGGGATCCGAGTTGGCCATGTTTGCAAAATGAAGGCCAAACCTACGTTAGCATAGACTTATGAAGAAGCAGAGAAGGTAGAGGCCGAAAAATAAAGCATTGAGGATTATCCTGAATGGCCAGGAGAAAAAAATGTTGGGGGAAAAGCTTTGTTATTTACTAAGCCTAAGGAGGAGCAATTATCATATTTCGAGGGAATGGCAAAAATGATGCAGAAGCTCTCTAACAGAATCATAGACTTGGAAAAGGACAAGGAAACCCATAAGTTCTATAAACCGTATTACAAGAAAAGAGAGGACAACAGTCAACCCCAACCCCCTCCCCACAGCCCTGCATCTATGAATTTAACAGAGGTAGGAATGGATAACTTTTTCACTTTCCACCAACAACCCCATTCTGAAAATAATTGTCCTCAATGGATAAATTCGATGACGTTGGTTATGAATTAGCTGTTGGATTCTAAATTAACAGAAGATAAAGATGAAGAAACGAAAGACAGCAATACATCGATGGAAAAGCAGGAGGGTGAGACCATGTTTTTATGGGACTGTGTTTCTTTGTCTAATGCCACTGAGGAAAAGGATTTGAGGAACGAGAGCATCCTGGAAACAAATGTAGCAACGAGAATCCAGGGGTTTCTTAAGGAGAACAGTCTTATGCTCTCGAAGATCAAAAGGCTTCAAAAGAATGTTAAGAAATTTTAGAACAATTCCTCAACTAATAAAATTCCAGAATTTTCCATCACCAATCAAAATCCTAGACAGACCAACATGTTTGCTAAACCCAATGAAGAAAAAATAAAAAATGCTAAATCGAAGCTCACGGAACATCATATGGACTATGACATTGTGGAGGATATCAAAAAGGTAAGGGCGAACATCTCATTATTTGAAATGTGCAATCTGCCGCAGCAAAAAGAAAAGCTATTGAAAGCACTTGAGGTATCATGGGAGAGGTTGCCTACTGACAGTCAGCCCCAAGAAGAAGAAATTGGTGAGGAAAGTATAGGAGGTAAGCCTTAAAACAAGAACCCACCTTTTCTCCTTACCTTTGAAATTTTCAACCACAACGTGCATAATTGCCTAGTGGACTCGGGGGCCTTAGTCAACGTCATGCCGTTGCCAGTCTGCAAGACAATAAATGGGAAGCCTAAACCATCCACCTGGAGGGTCATTTAGTTGGATAGAACAAGCGTGAAGGTAATTGGGGAAATGGAGGATGTCCTCATTCGTTTATCTTCGAATGATAAAGTGTGCCAATTCATTGACATTGTGGTGGCTGACATACCAGAAGCTTATGGGATTTTTTTAAGCAGGGATTGGTCGGCAAAGCTGAACGGATATTTTGCCTCGGACTGGTCACATCTGTGGCTACCATATAAAGGAAGCCCAAATCAAATTAAATTTTTGAGGGAGCCTCACATGAAACACAATGTTACTCAGTTCAAGGGTAAAAATGAACCAGTGGATTCTGTTTTGGGAAACTACTTTGTTTAGCTTGAACCAGGAAACTATCAAGCAGAAGAGGCCAGCAATACATTAGATGCTCAGCCTCATCTCCTTCGGTTTTCACAGGCTGATGAAATTGATTGTAAAATAGTAGACTTAGCTGTAGAAGTAGATTTTAATTCTTGCATAGTAGTTAGCGATTTTTGGACACTTTTCTTTGATGGCTCTAAAACTTTAGAGGGGTCGGGAGCCGGCTGTGTCTTGATTGACCCTAGAAAAAACAAACATCTTCTTGCATGTAGGTTAGAGTTTGAATGTACAAATAACACAGCTGAATATGAAGCATTGGTTCATGGAATAAGTAAAGCAATTGAATTTAAGGTAAAAAATCTGAAGGTGTTTGGGGACTCTGAAATAATTGTAAAGCAAATCCGAAATCAAATACATTGCATTTCTCCTCATTTAAAAGCTTACCAAAGTGAAGTATGGGATTTACTTAAAATTTTTGAGGCATTTAACATTGTGTCGATTCCGAGACTTAAGAATGTCGCAGATGACTTGTTAGCCACCTCAGCTGCAAGGCTTGTGCCTTCTAATAATCATGCTCTGTTGAATTGCTTTTCAGGCCTTCAGTTCCAAACCTGATAACCAATCTATGAGTGTTCGATGATGATCAGCAAATTATAGAATGCTTGACAAATGACGATACTTTCAAAGGGGCCATTATTGATGATGAAGAACATCAAGCCGAGTTTAGATTTGATAACTTCATTCCTAAAGGAGTCAGGACTTTAGAACGAATGCTTGATTTAAACGAGAAATTTAGAAGACCAACGAATGCGAAGACTCATAGCTCGTCTCTACAGTTCGAGTTGATCAATTTGGGGACTGAAACGGAGCCCAAATATGTGAGTTTGGGAAAATGTTGTTCCCCAGATGAAAGGAATAAGTTTATCAATATTTTCAAATGATATAAAGATGTTTTTGCTTGGACGTATGAAGATCTGAAGACGTATGACACCAATATTATCCAGCATATTATCCCCATCAGATCTGGAATCAAGCCGTATCAGTAGCCTTTGAGGAAAATGCATCCAAAATTAGAACCTTTAATCCAGAGCGAAGTCAAGAAACTATTGGATGCTAGGATTATCTTCAAGGTTAGACACTCGGAATGGGTTTCAAACCTGGTTCCGGTAAGAAAGAAATCCAAAGAAATCAGGCTATGCGTGGATTTTAGAAACTTAAATCGTGCTTCGGATAAAGATAATTATCCTGTTCCACCCATGGAGTAGATATTGCAAATAGTTTCGGGTTCTGAACTTTTATCTTTATTAGATGGATTCTCAGGCTACAATCAAGTATTAGTAGCCGAAGAAGACAAACTTAAAACAACGTTTAGAACCAGGTGGGGAACTTTTACTTACAGAAGAATGCCCTTTGGACTCATAAATGCTGGAGCAACTTTCCAAAGGGCTATGGACATAGATTTATGTGATCTGGTTGGCCGTAGTACTGTAGTATACCTTGATGACATCACGATATTTTAAAAGAAAAGAGAGGAACACGCATTCCATCTAAAGCAGATTTTTGAACGCTGTAGAAAATATGGTATCTCACTAAACCCCAAGAAGTGCATTTTGCTGTTACAGAAGGTAAGTTGTTGGGTCACGTAGTTTCTAAGAAGGGGATCTCCATAGACCCAGAAAGGATCAAAGCTATCGAACGAATTCCCTTACCCCATAATAAAAAGGGAATACAGTCATTTATGGGGATAATAAACTTCGTACGAAGGTTTGTTCCAGATTTCACGCAAATTGTTAGACCTTTGCAGCAAATGGTGAGGCAAAGTGTACAATTCAAATGGAGTGATGTAGAGAAGAACACGTTTAGCAAAATCAAAACAGCTGTTGCGCACGTACCCTCCCTCAGAAGTCCAGATTTTGAGAAAGATTTTATTTTGTACACTTTTGCATCTGATGATTCACTCGCAGCTGTGCTTACCCAGAAGGAAGATGGGGGAGAAGAGTTCCCCATATCATTTATGAGAACTGGTCTGCAAGGGGCCGAATTGAATTACTCGGCTGTGGATAAACAAGCGTACGCAGTGTTCAAAGCAGTGAAACAATTTAAGCCATACATACTAAAGAACCAAACAAAGGTAATCGTCCCACACCAAGCGGTGAGATCTCTTTTCATACAGAAGGAGTTAGGAGAAAGAAGAGGCAACTAGGTAACATCTCTACAGGAGTATGACCTCGAATTCAAACCAACTTCTATAGTCAAAAGGCAAGGATTGTGCAGACTGATGGCTGAAAGTAAAGATAATGAAGAACAGGACTGGGAAGATGAAGCTGAGTTACATATGATGGATGTATGTCCCCTTTTTACAACTCCAGACTCCTGGTATCGAGACCTTATACATTACCTTCAGAGGAGATTATTACCAGAACACTGGAATTCCAAGCAAAGAAGAGCATTACGTCTTAAATCAGACTCCTATCAGATTGTTGAAGGAATATTATTCAGAAAGAATTATGATGGAGTCCTCCTTAGATGCTTAGAGAAAGAAGATGTGAAAAGAGTAATGATAGATTTACATGATGGGCCTGCTGGAGGACATTTCTCCGGAGATATAACAGCTCATAAAATTCTCAGAGCCGGATACTATTGGCCCACACTATTCAAAGATGCACATGCTCATGTCAGAAAGTGCGACATCTGCCAAAGGTGTGGTGGAAGACAAGTTAAAGCGGCAGGACCATTAAAGCCTGTTATGATAACAGAACCTTTTGAGCAATGGGGGATGGACATCATTGGAGAGATAAAGAAAAATTCTTCTTTACAACACAAATTTATTCTGACAGCAACCGACTACTTCACTCGTTGGGTTGAAGCCATTCTATTGCGTAAAGTAAATGAAGATGCGGTCATGGATTTCCTACGAGATCATATTATGACCAAGTTTGGAGTTCCAATTTCTTTAGTTTTTTATAATGCTGCTTACTTTTCCTCGATTAAATTAACTGCATTTGCTCATGAAAAGGGAATTAAATTACATTACTCTGCAAATTACTATCCACAAGGAAATGGGTTAGTTGAATCTACAAACAAGAATCTGATCAGGATTTTAAAAAAGAAGGTGATAGAAAATCATAAGAGTTGGCACTCAACATTACCAAATGCTTTGTGGGCTGATAGGGTCACCCCCAAGACTGCTTTAGGTGTGTCCCCGTATACCCTTGTTTATGGAAAATAGGCCATTCTACCCCCCAACATCATGCTACCCTCTTCCATAATCGCCCAAGAATCCAGAGGATCAAATAATGAAGTTTTGCAAATAAGGATACACAATCTTTTGAAGGAAGAAGAGTCTAGAGCCAAGGCCAGAGAACGTTTTAAACAACAATAGGAAGTAATAAAGAGATGGTTTGATAAACACAAAGCTGGTACAAAATAATTTGAGGTGGGAGACTTGGTTTTCAAGTGGGATCATCCCCATGATGATAAAGGCAAACACACGAAATTCCAACAGCTATGTATAGGCCCCTTCCAAATTACTACAAAGCTTGGCCCCTCAACCTATAAATTGCAAGATCTACAGGGGTGGGAAGAGAACTTACCAGTAAATGGTTTAGTTCTCAAACCTTATTTTTCCTGAGTTTCATTTTGTTCTTTTGTCTTGTACATAATTATTTTGATTTGGTTGTTTATTTTTTATTGGTTTTATTTCTATTTTGTTGTAGTTTAGGTCTTGACCGATTTCAATAAGCAAGAGGCAAACTTTTGGTTGCATGGAGAATGTCAGAGTTCTAGAGTTATGAAATTCCTTTTAATATAAGACTGTGCACTATTGTTTTATCTGAAAAAATTTCTTCTAGTTTAGCAGTTTTCCTAAATGGCCATGAACACATTGAAGTCCTACTCAATCCTTGTAAAATAAACCTGGATCAAAAGGTCTGGAATACTATTTTGAGGCTCCATCCATCAAACATTTAATATGTCCTAGGGGGTTACAGCGAAAGACCCACGGAAAGGAAGCAAGGTAAACAGCATGTTACATATAAATGATCCCATGTCAAGAATTGAAAGCCGAAAGGCAAATAAGAGTTAAGAACTCCTATAAAAGCATTATGCCTTGAAATGAAGTACTGAACCACATGAGCACTAAATTGCCAAAGTTTCTTCTCCGTCCGTGAGCTGAAAGTTAAATATATCTCTCACACAAAAGGACACTATGGATAGAAGAGCCTGAATATAAATTTTAGAAAGAAAGGCATGCAGGAGGACTCATATGCAAAGAACAAAAGTTCAAAAGCACAAAAGTGCAAAACGACATGGGAATGAGGAACAAATGTTACAATCCTGTGGTGCCCAAGCTGGAAGCTACCTGAAGACAGAAGTAATAAATGAAACTCACCTCCTGGCCTCAAGAGAGTTATCTTGACGTGGAAGTCTTGGTTTCCCTTCTCCTAAATCGGACTATCATCAATGATTAAAAGTACATATATTTTCCATTTGGGAAATCCAGACATCTGGAAGAATTCAACATATTAGTTTTATCGTCAAACAGTCTGTTACTTAAGGAAGAAATTATCCAGAGATCTAGGTTCACCAGATAGTCGCCAATTGTTGCAGCTGCAACGTTTTTCCCAATTTTTTTAAATTTTGGACTCTCCTTTTATTTTATATTGCCTAATTTTGTTTGGATTCATGAATTCTATTTGTTTTCTCACTACTGTAAGTTGAGTTATTTTGAGGACAACTGTTTTCGTGCTTTTCGGGAATCTTTTTCGTTGTTTTCGCCATCGTTCTGGAGGTAAAACAAGTTTTTGTCGCTACCCGGCTGAAGGTCTGTTGGAACTTAACATTTAGTTATGGAACCTCCATTGCGGAAGCTGGATGATGAGTGTTCTGCCGGATAGTTTGGACTTCTCCGATGTCGTGTTTTGACTTGTTTTGGCATTTTGGGAAGGTTTCATGACTTTGATCGGGGGTGGCAGTCTGATTTCCTTCTGCCATTGCAGCTCTCGAGTAAACTAAGTATCTATTTTGTAGCCGCTCCACCCGCCGATGTTTTGTTTGGTTTTTCCGATATGCTTTTATTCACCGCGGAGTCTGTAGTATTTTCATCTTCCGCCATTTCGACTGCGTACTTTGCTAACCTCCCGGCGCTATGTCGCCCCAGTCGCCGAAGAGAAATCCCCACTCGATGCTTTAGTGTTTAGTCTTCCGGACACCGATAGGATTGGTGGTCCTACGGAACTCGTTGTCTGTTTGAAGCTCTCCATTGCAGATGTTCCTTGAACTATCTTCCCGATGTTTAATGTTTCAAGCTGCCGATAGGGTTCTTCCCACCTTTTGTGATTTTTTTAACTTTCTTTGGGCGGCAGTGGGGTCTTTGTTTCGGGTTAAAGGTTGTGCAGCAAAATCACAGTACAGGACCTCGTTTTGTTGATCAATTTTATTATGGCTGAAAAGATGCATTCCTAATTAATTGTTAAATTTTGTAGATGGACTCAAAAGGATCTCTCATATCACTGCGGCAAGGAGGCATAACTGAGGGATAAAGCTGAGGAGAGTTGATGGAAGAGTGACAAACAGAGTTTTTTCTGAAATCAACGTGAACTAAGAAGGGACAAATAAAGAAGAGACAGAACTGGTGATGATAGAAGTCTAGGTTTGGAAAGGGCCCGTCAATTACTAAGATTAATCCGAAATGTAATGTATTACGCGAATCATGAGCACTCAGGAGAAAAAAAATTGGGAGACTAAATTGTTTTGGGAAGCCCAAGAGTCATTCGGGAGCAGCCCAACAGTTTGGTTCTTTTTGTATAAATATAGGAGATCTAGATAAGAAAAGGACTTTTTCCCAGTTAGATGAGTGAAGAAATATTGTAAGAAGAACTATTTCCTTTTGCAATAGATAATTACAGTTTGCCTGTTGGAGAAAGCTTGGTGGGATGTTCAAATGTTATACTATGGATTTGTTGAAGAGGAACTATTTCGTTTTTAGCTTTGTGTCCATTAACTGTGAGATCGTTCTAACTCTTAGGACCTATGTTCTTGTCTAAATGATTTCTAGTTCATTTATGAAAATTACCACCATGAGTAATGAATGTTGTTCATAAGCAATTGGCTATCCGGTTGTTTAAATATTTTCAATTGTTCATGTGTTTTGGAAGAAATATCAGCTATCTGTAATTTCTCTTTATAATGCATGCACAAGATACATTACTCATTAATAAGTGACAATATTGCTCCCTGGGGATAGGTAGGTAGTTAGATTTAATTTCTTGTTGTGTGTGATTTAGATGCATGAGAGCCTAAGACGAGAGGTGAGAACCTACGCATCACATTGTGAACACTCCTTGCATTCTCAATCAATCTGCATTTTAGATAGGCACTTGCATATCATATTTAGAGTCAAAAAATACAAAAATATACACGGTGGACCGGGACGCAACCGGTAAAACCTTTTTATTTTGTTACTTGACCTACGGTAGCCGGACCGCAAACTGGACAGATTCCCTACACCAAATAGTCATGGGCTAGTTGGGAACGTTGACTGGGGAGAATCCCTTGCTGTTGTTGCCTACGATATTCCAGGCCTCAACAGGCCATTACACTGCACCTTTGACTAATTTACTCACTCCCAAGTGATATTTCTTGAGCTCTAAAGGAAATGAAGTTTCCCATATTTTCCAAGACATTAAATTAGGTGATCGAAGCCAGTTCTAACTCCTCCTAAAAATACATTGTTATGTTAAAATGGTGGTGACAACTTTAACGTCTTGATCTCCCATCATGTTAACAACATATTGTATATAGTATAGAGGTTGGGATATCTCCACATTAGAAAGATATTCATATTTAACCCATAGAGAATCCCTACGATGTAAGTTATAAATATCCTTGACAAGCAATATAATAGAAGCTAGAAATTCCTATGCAATAATTAAATTAAGAATATAAGAAACTAGGACTCCCTAGCTCCATGCCCATACCATATTCTATAATAAGGTTTAGCCCAAGGGGGGTCTTCCTATGAGTCTAACAAGTAACAATATTATATTATACCTAGGATTATAGGCTCATGTCATGGTTATACACACAACAAATTTTCAGGCCCATCTAGATATAAGATGCTATAAATTCATGCATATTCTCTTTTTAGTTTTTATGTTTTTGAAAAAAAAGGAGTAACAAAGGGGTCGATTTCATCTTTTGGAGGTCGTATTCTTCATTTGTTGGTTGAGTTTGGACTGTGTGGCCTATGACATTGTCTGGAGAGGACACAGTCTTGTTTGTGAGGATGATTTACTTTATGTTGGCCGCATATCCGTACAGTTCCACATCTACAGTGATCCCCATGCTTCATCTCAGACAATATAAATAGTTGTTACAACCAAAAAGGGAATTGCAATCCATTTTGACACCTACATGAATCTACTACGACTGTGCATAATGTTTCTGGGTAGTGAAGAAGGGCGTTGCAGCATAATAAGGGAGTCTGAGAAGAAGACAATTTGGGTTATTTTGAGGAGCTTGCAGGGCAGGGCAGACACCAAAGAAAAATCGAGACACCAAAGCTCACTTCCATAAATCATTGTGCATGCCCAGGAAGCTACAGGTTAGAGTTAAAGAGATTTTATATTTGCTTGTCCACCTTAGAACTGTTGTTATAGTCATTGTAAACTCAAAGTTAATATATGAATATGATATTTAGGGTTTATTTTCCTTGTTATTTATGCAAAGCATTCTATATTGCATTTATTGTTCACTGTTAGCGCTACAAAAATCAAGGTATGAAAATTATAGTCAATATACAAGCCAAACATTACACATATGATGGTGTTGATTTGCGTAGAGACTTCAAAACCCTTGAGATCTGAAACAAAATCTCTCTGTTAAACAACTTTCTGCACTGTCTAAATTTCTTCCACAACGGAATTATAGGTTTATGCACGTTCCCTTCCACAGCATAATTCTTTCCGGAAGGCGAGAATTGAAAGTCGGATTTTTTACTTTCAACACTTCTGAAACAAGAGTTTCTGCACAACGCTTCTTCCCCACTGTCGATATCAATCGTTGATCTATCAATTTCGCGGCTAGCCTAAGTTTTCATACAACTTAATTTTACATGCAGCGAAATGGCTTTCTGATCATTCAATCAGTGTCCCCACCAAATCAATGGTGGATTACAAAATTTATTAAGTGCATACCATAGAATATCGTGCACATGAAAAGTTTTTCAAAGCTTGCAACTTCTCCTGATGATATCACTATAAACCGTTGATATTCCCCACGATCAATCCCCACTCTACGATATTGTTTTATTTGAGCGACTGGTTAAGTTTTAACCCTCTACAAAGCTTCACTTAATTGATCAATGACAGGATCAATTCTTCTCTACAATTCGGCAACTATGGCAATCCAAAGCCACATAGTTTATATGCATGGTTATATGGAGTGAATGCGGGATGAATTCATACTTCTACAGAACTATATGAAGACATGAAATCCATAAAAACCACATGCAGATTCTAATCCTCTGTTCTTTATTAAATTCGCCGAAAATTCAAATACACACAAAGAATTCTACTTGTTCGCTCCTCGCTCACTCTTTTGTGCACCTCTCATTCCTCCATTCATGTTATGTGGAATTTCTCTCCCTCTCAAGCTTTATGAGATAATGAAAGATTCTTTGAGCTATCCTCAAACCTCTATGACCTATCCTAAACTCTGTGAGCTAACGTAAGCTTCTGCGATCCAACAAGTTTTGTAAGCTAACTAAGCTACTAAGAAAATAACTCGGACTGATTTAAATACAAGAAGATTATGTTTCCAGATCCTATAAAAAAGGAGTACAATCCTTATTGATCTCTTCTAACCCTATGACTCACAACTAACTCAATCCTAACTATTACATGTGGAAAAGGATCTAGATTCCTTATCCATTTCATTCGGCTTTTACAAAATAAAGCAAATTACAAATGTATGAGACCCTAGGTCTCTTAAGAGTTCCATTGACCTTGTGAAGTCATGAATGACTTTTCCCTATTGAGCCTATGCTCCTGCATCAACATATCATCATTACATTGAATACAAAAACTAACTAAGACTATTTGGCACAGCTCAGTGGTATTTTTGACAAGTGTTTTTACGAAATCCCTTAACCAAATTACATAAGAAAATAAGTCAAAAAAATCAATAGGATCTGATGGGGGTCATTACAGTTTTATATTCAAAGCATATCCCCCTTGCATAAAAATAGAACCCACTCACTTCCTTTAGATAAAGTTTTTTCATTAGTCATTGTCTCATCATGTTGAGTGGAGATGAGAACTGTGTGAATGCACAGAAGAACCATGCACCACTCTCATTTTTGTACTCAATGGTTACTTGTGTTTTTCCATCAGGCCTTAACCAGGAGTAGGTTCCATTCTTTTTGAACTCTATGAGCTTTTCTCCCAGCTTGGTAGCCAGCACATGGGTGAGAGGAATCAACTCAGGGGTTTCATTAGTTGCATAACTAGTCCAATAAAGGGTAGCAACCCATGTACTAGACCTCACACAGACTTCCATCCATACTAACAGATCACACCCTAGTCAAGCAGTACACAATTAGGCTTCCAACAAATTTACACACCCTCACGACACCCTTAGTAACCCACAGTAGGTCATGGTACCTTCATACACAGGCTTGGGACCCTTAACAGTCGTTAAGGCACTTTCATCCAGTCACAACAGTGACCATATAAACCATCGCACTCCCTAAAAGTGACCTTTGTACCTCCAATATTCGAGCGCAATATCCAATGGGGAGGGGTCCACCAGATTTCGCAAATTTCTTTTTTATCTTCAGATTTATATTAATGGGTTAAAATATTAAATATCTTGGCTTTAATATAAAACCAAAATATTATGTAATTGATGTTTGGATTTGGTTATTATAAGGTGGAAGGTTGTATGGTGTAATATATGGTTGTCATGTGCTATTAAAGGTTATTTTGGAAATCATATGGGTGTACTACATGAATATTCCTAACCGTATATTGGAAGGAAGTTGAGAGGCCAATTCTAGAGGAGCCAAATCGAGAAATTGGGTTGGTTTTATTTTCAAATGGCCAAAAAAGGGATTGGACAGATTTGAAAATGAGGTATACTTTTTATATTTGATTCTTCAATATGATATTTTATAACATATGTCTTCATTGTAATTTGTGGTGGTTTTTTCTTACGTGATGAGCAAATTGGTTCTATGTAGGCATTTAGAGGATAATAACACCACAAGATACCTTTGTAAAAAATGCTGCAATGTTGCAGTATTGATGTTTGAGGAAGTACAAGACCACTTGATGATTCGTGGTATAATAAGTTCATATAAAACTTGGTTTTTTCATCGACAGAAAGTTCCTAATCAAGAATTTATATTTGACAAGAGCAGGAAATTCCCCACAACAGAGATACATGATTTTCCTCGAGAAATTACACATGGTGATGAACACATAGTCGGACATCAATGTGATAATCATATTGTTGAGTTTGCAACATTGCTTACAAATGACACTGAAGTTCTTGAGAATGACGAGCATAACGAGGCAACCATGGTTGATGATCATATGGTTGAAATGGTGAATGATGCTTATCAATATTATAATGAAAATCCAAATGTGAATTTTGAAAATGAACAAGTAGAATCAATGGAAGAAAAAAATGATATCAATAAATATCTAAAGTTAATTGAAGATTCCAAGGCACCATTGTACCCAGATTGTACTAGTTTCACTAAGCTATTGGCCACTGTGAAATTGTACAACCTTAAAGTGAGAAATGGATCGTCTGATGCAAGTTTCACCCAGTTGTTGAAGTTGCAAAGAGAAATGCTTCCAACAAGAAATACACTTCCAGAATCTACATATGCTGCAAAAAATTTGATTAAATCATTGGGGTTGCACTATGAAATGATACATGCATGCCATAATGATTTCATTCTATATTGGGGAAAACATGAAAAAATAAATGAATTCCCAACATGTGGTGAATCAAGATGGAAGGTTGATGCTCGTTCTGAAAAGGTGCGTACAGGTGTCCCAGCCAAAGTGCTGACATATTTCCCTATAGTTTTGAGGTTAAAGAAAATGTACAGGTATGATTTTGAACTTATAATTCCATTATATCATACACCTTCATGTACTACCAACCTACTAAAAAATCATCTCCTTTAATCTAATAAGTATTGCAATGTATATATGATTATTTATGTTTTTGTTAAAGCTCTACATATATTTCACAAAAAATGAGGTGGAATCATGAGAGTGCAAGTAAGGATGGAATAATGTGCCACCCAGTTGATAGTCTGGCATGGAAAACTATATATTATAAATGGCTTGATTTTTCCAATGATCCTCGCAATGTATGACTTGCAATGGCAGTGGATGGATTTAATCCTTTTGAAAGCTTGAGTAGTACTCACAGTGTATGGCCAGTAGTATTAGTCACATATAACCTTCCTCCATGGTTAAGCATGAAAAGGAGCTTTTGTTTGTTGTCATTGTTAATACTTGGTCCCAAGCAACCAGGAAATGACATAGATGTTTATTTGGAACCATTGGTAAATGAACTAAAACTAATATGGGATGAAGGGGCAAGGACATACGATGCTCATTCAAGGTGATTCTTTAATAGGAAGGCTATATTGATGTGGGTAATCTATGACTTTCCTGCTTATGGAAATATGGTTGGTTGCAAAAGTAAAGGGTTTTGTGCATGCCCTATATGTGGAAAGAACACGGATTCAATGTATCTAAAACATAGTAGGAAGTGTGTGTACATGGGACATAGGAGATATCTTCCAATAAATTATAAGTATCGTTCTCAAAAAGAACCATTTAATGGGAAGTCTGAGCATCTCATTGCACCTACAATTGTACAAGTGTCAAATATTTTTACAAAAACAGAAGGAAGGGAACAAAAATGGGGAAAGTCTAAAAGTACAAAAATAAAGAGAAATTTAAAAAAGGTGAAAATTTAAAGACCGACATGTGTAAGAAAAGGTCAATTCTATTCAATTTACCAAATTGAAAGGTATGTGCACACATTAAATTAAGGCCTAAAATGTATGATGCTTGAAGGATTTCATTGTGTTTAATTGGAATAAATTGTTTAGTTTTTCTTTGATGTTATAATTCATTGATTTTTTATACAGTTGGATGGAGAAACTCCTAGTGTGTCACATTTTAGATTTAATGCACATAGAAAAAATGTATGCGAAAGTATTTTTGGAACCCTTCTGGATATAAAAGATAAATCAAAGGATGGGAAAATTTCTCGTGACGACTTACAACAGTTGGGTATAAGGAAGTCACTGTGGCCACAACAAAAAGGAAAAAAATATTTCTTCCACCTGCACCACACACTCTTTCAAAAAAGAAGAGATTCTTTGTTGTGTTTTGTTCACGTTAAAAGTTCCAGATGGATATTGTTCAAACCCTATAAATAATGTATCTATGAAAGATCTCAAGATTAATAGTATGAAAGCACATGATTGCCATGTTCTCATGCAACAAATCCTTCCAGTAGTATTGCGCCATGTGCTACCAAAATAAGTTTGAAACACTATTTGCAGGCTTTGCTTCATTTATAGGCGAATTTGTGCAAAACTGGTGGATCCAATAGATCTTGATAACTTACAAGATGATGTTGTGGAAACTTTGTGCTTAATCGAAAATATTTCCCCCCTTCATTGTTTGATATAATGATACATTTGATTGTACACTTGGTGCGAGAGCTACGTTATTGTGGACCAGTTGCATATCGATGTGTTGAGGCCTGGAAATTCTCAGGCGACAACAGTAAGGGATTCTCCCCAGTCAACGTTCCCAACTAGCCCATTGACTGTTTGGTATACGGAATCCGTCCGGTTTGCGATATGGCTACCGTAGGTCAAGTAACAAAACAAAAGTTTCACCGGTTGCGGCCCGATCCACCGAGTTTTTGTATTTTTTGACTTAATGTATGAAATGCAAATGCCTAATTAACAATGCAGGATGATCAAGATGCAGGGAGCAATCACAATGTGATGCGCAGGTTCTTACCTCTCGTCTTAGACTCATCTGCATCTAAATCACATATGCAGCAATGAAATCAACTAACTATCTATCTATCTACCTATCTATCCCTAAGGAGCAAACTGTAAATTATTCGTGAGTAATGTGTATTGTACATGCAATATAAAGAGAAACTACAGTTAGCTGATATTTCTTTTCACAATGCATGAATGATTAAATATCTTTCAACAACCAGATAGCCAATTGTTTTATGAACCGCATACATTACTCATGGTGGTCATTGCACACAATAAACCAGAAATCATTTAAACAAGAACATAGGTTCACAAGGTTAGAACGATCTCATGGTTAATGGACAAAACTGGAAAACAAAATAGTTCATCTTTCAGCCATCCACAGCATAATATTTGGACATTCCACCAATCTTTCTCCAACAGGCAAACCATATTTCTTTATTGCAAAGAGAAATAGTTATTCTTACAATATTGATGTCTAGTCTAACTGGGAAAAAGCCCCTTTCCCTTCTAAGATTTCTATCTTTATACAAAAGGGTGAGACTGTTGGGCTGCCCAAAGTGACCTTTGGGCTTCCCAACCCCTTGTTTCCTAACGTTCTACTTTTCTTAAATGTTTTACAAAAAATAGTTACAAATTACAATAATGACCGATCCTTCATGAGGAGGGTCCCACTTGAGCATCTAGAAACTTCTTCCATGATGCAGCATCAGAGGCAATGCCCTCAAATGCGCAGGGTTCCAAAAATTGAATGTTGATTTCAAATTTTTCAGCCTGGTTCTTTATAGCCTCCACTCTAGCTGCGCTTAACCGAAGTTGGTCTTCCAAGATCTGCACACTAACTGTTGAATGGCCTACTTCGCTTCTCAGAATCTAGTCATCAATGGCCTTAATGTGCTGCATTCTTGCTTCTTCATCCTGATGTATTTTCTGCAACACCTCCATAAATGAATCGTGGTCTGGGAAATCATCCAGCCTCTTCTCGACTTCTACCTAGCACCGGTTGTATGTGATGAGGACTCTTTTGAAGAATTCCGTGCAGGCTCCTTTCGTCTTCTTGACTTCTTTCTTGAAATCCTCTACGGTGTTAATAGCAAATTCTATTAAGTTATAATCCCACCTGAGGGCTTGTTTATCTTTTGATGGCAGCTCTACTGGAGTTTCTTCGTTGTTTTCCAGCCTCGCCATTCTTGCAGTCAAAACCTCTAGGACGTCCTGAGATCTGTCCACAAAGTAAGATGCAGTTTCCAAGATCTCTTCCAATCGTCCATCGATCTGCAACACTCTACATATTTCTTCTTAAACAGCAGTCTGTAGCTGCAGCATCTTGGCCTTTTGGGCCAATACATGCTCTTTGAACAGCTGGAGTTTAACCTATTGTTCTCTTGCTTCCTCCAGAGCAATTGTTAGCGAGGAAATCTGTTCCCGGTGTTCCTTCTTCAGTTCTTGGGTGTGCAGATCATTGGCCTCCAAGAGGATCTTTTGCTGCTCTTCTAGCTCCTCCACCTTTTCCAGTAGATGTTCCTTTTCAATTCTTAACTCTTCGTATTCTTTCTGTACTCTCTCCAGAGACTCCTGTGTCATTTCCAGCACTTGTATTTCTCCTTGGAGGGCCTGTACTTCAGCTCTTGAGGACTTCATTTCCCTTTGCATATCTTCATATTTCCTCTTGAGCCTGTTGCTTTCTTCCCTCTCTTTCCTCAATGTATCTTTCAACTAAGCAGAGGATTTCTTGGACTGCTCCAAGTCAGTTATTATATTGCCTACATTATCCTCTGAAGCTTGGATAAATGCAGACCTGGCTCTTAGGGTGAATCTTGGATCTTGGTCTGTTCCTAACATAACAGTCGTATCCGTTATCATTTTACCAGGTAGACCTTCCGCCTCAACTTTCCTCTCTGTCCTCTTTATTATTCTCTTTGTTTCCCTATCATAATATACAGTGTTGAAATCAGGGATTTCTTCCCCTTTTTTCTGAACAAAAGGAACCAGCTTGAGAGTGGGGACCATGGGTGTGCTAGCAGCAGGTACTTGTAGGTCTTGAACCTCGAGGTTCTCAACATCCTAGGTCTTCCCTCCAGCGATGTCGGAAGCTGACTGTTCTGTCTCAGTCTGTGTCAGCTTCAACCTCTCTGCCTCCTGCTTTTGCAGCTCCTCATCGAGCTTTCTCTTCACTTCTTTAGCTGCTTTTCTAGCTACTTCTTCTGCCTCTTTAGCTGCTTCCTGAGCTTTCTCAGCTACTTCTTGGGCAGCTTTTATTTTCCCCTCCTCTTCACTGTGCAACCACCCTGCAGCTTCCTGTGCCAATCTCTGGGATTCTTCATTTCTCCTTTTGGCTTCTTCCTCTGCCTTTTCCTGTTCATCCCCCTTCCCACCTTTGGTGGTGATATTTTTCTTGAATATTCTCTTCAGTGCTGTCATGTTCGGGGCATTTCGGAAGACAGATTCTTCCCTATCAAAATGGTGGGTATATTTGAAATGCACCTTATTTTCTTTACAATGATCAGCCACTTTACCTTGGGAGTCATTTCTGTGATAGGGCATCTCGCCAAAATGGAATCTCTCCAGCTCCTCTACGAATTCACCAGCTTGTTTCACCTTAGTGAACCTATAGCTTCCTAGTCTGAAGGGCAAGGGAGGATAAGCATTCTTCTTATGTTCGAACAGGAAGCTACCTATTCCATCCAAGAACACTTGTCTGACTGCCTCCTTATGGACAATGTAATCAGTTGCGTATTTTGGCAGTAGGGACGGGGCTCTTGAGCCTCCAAACATTCTGAAGTACATGCCATTTTCGGTCAAATAGTAGTCTGCATAGTCTTCTATTACTTGCATGGCCTCCTCTGACATACAATCACACTCTTTCCAGAAAATGAGTGTGTATAGTGGCATAATGAAGTGCTCACAGACTTCTCTGTAATGGTTGCGGTACTGGTGTGTCCACAATGGTCTATAAGCAGCATAGACAAGCATTCTTTCCCTATCCCAGATGCACCTGAGACCAAGGAAAGGCTAGTTGCATAGTATACAGTCTATGAGTATTGAACTCATATAAAATTCATACCTTTTCTGGGACTCTCCTCCCAAGGCTGAGGCCAAGCAAGAAGAAAGACTGCTTGATACAAGGCTGGCCCAGTTGAAGATTGTCCCTTGGGTTGCCACATGAAAAATGATGGGTATCCACTCTAGCTTGAAGAATATTCCATGAGCTCTCCCAAAGACCCTATTAAGCATTAAAGCTATAAATCTATAGGGAGCCCTCAAGCTCGATGTATCATACTCACCCGTGGGTCTGTATCGGTAATGTTTTCCCTGCAACAGCATTCTCTTAAGAGTCTCTACCAGGTCCATTCTAATGCTATTCAGCCAATCATCATATAAGAATACTTGGGCTTCTGGCAGGTGATAAGCCAACGCCACATATCCAGGGCTAAATGCAGCATAGCCCTGTCTTTCAACATTTTCCAGAATCATTGTGGTTACATCTACCCAGGGCATAATCTAGCCAATTACCTCAGAGCATGGGAATAGCTCTGGCCTGGTGGTGACCTTCATAAGGGAATATCTTTCAATGTTTTCATATATGGACTCTTCTTCTAATCCCATGTCGGGAACTTCTCTTCGGGTAATCAGTCTATAGATTCCCCCCCACTGGTATTCAGGTTCCACGCCATAAATGCATTTAGTGTCTTCATATATGTATTATGTCTTGGTGACCACTTCTACTTCTGGCTCTTCTTCGACCACAGGGGCCTTCTTCTTTTGTCTCTTTGACATTGTGAGCTCGAATCCTTCCTGCCATATATAACATTGTAACATTAAGCAATTCCAGTTGCAGACACTTATATGACAATGTGCAGCATTTTACTTCTTTTATGTGTATCATGACAGCAATTAGTTAACGAAGCTAATATATGTGTATGACCTTACTAACAGAGCTATTGAAACATGATGCGCATTGTTCAGTGAATTAGTCTATGTGCAATCTATCATTTCTGTAGGATATTAAACAATTCTATCAATCAATTGAAGATGGCAATAAATCTACATTAATGCGCAACAAATCTCGGCTCTCTGCGCACACCATGGTCACTTCATGGTGCGGGAAAGACAGTGGAAGGCCACAAAATTCCAACGACGTTCTAACAAAACCAACCCACGCAATTTTATGACTAACAGGCTAACAGCCGCGACATATCCATTTCCCTCCGGCCCAGTATCAAAAATGACTACGCGCGAAACGGCGCGGCAGAAAGCCACTGGTTTCTAAGGGGTAGGAACATGCAAAAGGATGGAAATACCCTACAAATCACCAGTAGACCACGACAACCCTTCCCCAACTAACATATCGCCACACAGGGTAGTTTGGTGCAGAGAGCATAACGGCCGTCTGCACCAAACCCCATCCGCTATGCGTAGGATCGCAACAAAGGCCGCGGGTAAATTTCACTCAATGAGTCAAAAACGCCCCTTCCCAAGACAGTTAAGATAAAAATCCCCAACTAAATAGGCATATAAATTAACGAGACGAAGGAAACGGCTGCACTTAACACCCTAACCGTAGCAAACCATCAATCAAATACCTAAACGGAAACGGGAAAAGGCCAACGAGCCTACCTGGAAATGCAATGTGATCAATCGGGCAGATGAGCGGTCAAACGTCCACAGTCGAGCCACCTGGAGGTGGGTACCAGCAACGGGATCCTTCGCAACTCGTGAGAACGACACTCACGACAATGACAGTGCTCGACGGTTAAAAAAAACAATAGAAAATACCCCTCGAACCCCATATATATATATGGTCGGCACGTGCGGCGGGAAAAATCGGATGGCGGACCAAGTTTGAATCGGAAGTTGAAAACGTACCTTCTTCTGCAACGGCTGGTGGTCAAAGGGCTAAGCCATCCGTGGAGAAACGCGTGGCGGGTAAAAGTTTAAAAGATCGGACGTCGAAGAGCTTTCTAATCGGAGGCTGAAAGTATAACTCCTTCTACAACGGTGATAGGCCAAAACATAACATCATCCGCGACGGTGGGGATAACATGGTGAAGAAAACATCGGACGACGGAGAGTTTTGTATCGGAAGTTGAAAGCTTACTTCTTTCCACAACGGCGGAAGGCCGAACCAAAAATCCTTCCGCAACGGTGGGGATAACAAGGAGTAAAGCCTGAATCGGAAGAAAACTTTTGACATATCGGCAAGATTGGCACTTCCCTCATCCGCAACGGCGGAAACGTAAAGCCTCCCACCATCCGCAACGAGACTTAAGCCAGAAGCAACAACACTTAAAGGCTCGGAAAGTTTAGAGCTTTGGCAGCCGCAACGGCGGAAAAGAAAAGACTTCGGGCAAGCGACTAAAGGCTGACGTGTCGGCTGGCGGATCGCTTTATACATCGGGCGTTAAACCTCTTTGGGAGCCGCAACGGTGGAAGAGGAAAGGATAAACCGCTCCATAATGCAAGGCTTAAATTGGAAGCGGCAAGACTAAAGGTTCGGAAAAGTTAGGCCTTTGGCAGCCGCAACGACGGACAAATAAAGGGTGCGGCCCTCCGCGATGGTGGGAAACGGAGGACTTAAACAATGATCGGGAGAAGAAGTGGTTTCCCGCCCACAACGGTGGAGAAAAACATGACCAAAACCTTCCGACATAAACCCAAAAATCAGTCGATGTGAAAGACCAATCGATCGAAAGACGAAAACGCATTTCCTTCCGCAATAGCGGAAGACCAAAACAAAGATTCACCCGCAACGGCGGAAGATCAAAACAAAATACCTTCTGATTCAAGCATGCTTCAAACGCAATTAAAGGCAAATGATGAAGGTTTGGTCAATCATTGAAATTCTTAATCATTTTAGAAAATTGAAAAACAGCTGTAGATCAATCCAAGCATAAGCAAGTCTTTCTGAAACGTTCTCAAACCAAATCCAAGAAGACAATCAAACTAATTCAAGCAAAAGGAGGGTCCTAAAAAAATTTGGAATTTTGGGAAATTTGTTGCAGCTGCAACACGATGGATGTACCCTTTTGAAAGGTCGGTGAAATTTTATTAAGTGTAAATCCACATAAATTCCAACATTTTATGTGCATATAATAATAATACATTACTAGCAACTCTTTATTCATACTTTTGATTTCACTACAAATTGTGTTTTTTTTCTAGGAACATGAAAGTTTTCAAAATTTATGTGAAAATTAATAATAGGCCCGAAGGCTGCATAGCTGAGAACTACACTGTGGAATAATCCATAAAATTTTGTGTTAGATATGTTGAAGGTATGGAATATATTCAAAGCATGCCTAGTAGAAATGAACCTTGGAACGATGAAGAAGGAGAGGTTGGACAATATGGGAAGGCCTTATCTAGTGGAAATTCTATTGAATTAGATAAAACTAGTTTGTTGCAAGCCCACAGATGGGTCTTGCACAACATAGATGAAATTCAACCTTGGATAGAGCAAGTAATAAGCACATCCTTATGAAATCATTTTTTATTATAATATATCACAATATTTTCATACATTGTTTATTGACATTACTTGAAAATAGGATGCACTTGACAGAAATTGCCAATAGTAACATCCAAGCCCAAAAATATGACTTCTTACTACAAAACCTCCACAACCAACAATTTAGCGATTAGTTAAGAAAATAGGTAATGATATGTTCTTCATATTAGATTTAATTGAACTTCATTTATGAAGAATATTATGATGTATGAAGGTGAGATTTTTTTAATATATTTTGAAATTCAATGGTTTTCTAACGACATTTAAAAATTTACAGGTGGAAGGAAAAGAAAATATTTTTGATACCCTTAAATGGTTGGCACATGTCCCAAGGACATATGAAACTAAGTATGATTCCTACTTAATCAATGGGTGTACATGTCATGTTAAAAGCATAGAAAATGTTAGGGCCACCCAAAATAGTGGTGTGTGCATAGATGCACAAACATTAATGAGATCAAGTGCAAAGGATAAAAATACTATACATCAAACGACAACATATTATGGAGTGATTCAAGAAATAATGTTATTGGACTATTATTTGGCACAGTATCCATTATTCAAATGTGATTCGATAAATGTACACAAGAAGAATGGAATGGAAGTTGATGAAATTGGTTTCACCATGGTGAAACTGAAGAGATGCTTGAGTAAGGATAAAGTGCAAGATGATCCATTTATTCTAGCATCACAAGCGAAACAGGTATTTTATGTACAAGATCCAGTAGAGAATGACTAGTGTATATTTTTTGCATGCCCTCCAAAGGGACCAAGAAATTGTAATAGATATGAATTGGAGTATGCAAATTTATCAAGTGTTGCAGATTTTGAAGGGATGAAATGCAAAGAGGATGAAGCTATAGGTGATGGTGGCATGGATTATGTTCAACAAGATTGTGGAGGCACATTGTTGGATGGTGTTCAGTAAGTAGCATGCATGATTTATTTATCAGTTCTTATTTAAGTTGTATCTGTGAAAATTTATATCATAGATTATTACTTGGATTTACCTTTCATGCATATATTTTTTGCTCTGCTACTGTTTATGCATGGATCTTATCTGTTTTATTATTTTATGTAACTTTTGTCTATTTTTACGGTAGATAGATTGGGTGTGGGGAATTGAGAGTGATGTGAGAGGGGGGAGGGTCCATATGAGCTTCAACCTTCACGTGCCTGTTTAGTGGAGAATAAGATATTCTTGAAACCAAGAGAAGCTCATTCAGGTATTTTCATTTTGTTTTTTTACAATTTCATATATGTTATGCCTTTTTTTACATTTCTATCAATGGCTTATATGAACATACCATTTTGTCATGATATTAAGTTATCACCATAACGAATTTGTTAATTAGATATCTTATTGTCGTTTCATTGATTATAATGTGTTGATTTCTTCATTTTAAGTACAGTTTTACTTGTATATTTTACAAAATGATTTTATTGCACATTTGTTGAAGAAAATGAGTTGATTGCGGGATAGATATTGACCACAGGCATGTAATGTAATGAACAATATTGAAAGTATTTGATTACAACATATTTAATTACAGCATATTTATTACAACCATAAGTATACTCGATTGAGGGTGTAACAACTAATTTGTGTGAAATATTTGTGTAAAGCATAGAGGACGCCAAGATCATATGTCGTTATTGGCATCAGAGCTGAACTTTCAGGTATAGATCCTTATTATCAATAGAATTTCAACATTCTTTGGGAGTAACACCTATAGGTTTCCTCTTAGGCATTGGGAGTATCACCTATAGGTCTCCTGAAGCTTCCCTGACCACTATTAAAGGATTTTACATGATGTAGTTAGCAATCCCATTAACTACTTTTTAGTTGTTTGTGGCCATTGGTGGTAAATGTCTTTTCTTTGAAGACATTAATATCAAACTATATATGAATTGTATCCATCCTTTTTGCTGAAAGGTGAGAAATTGAATCACTTGTAGAATATTTCTCCAATATTTTTTTTTGTAAATAAAAGGATTGTATTATTGCATAGTCACTTAATTACATTCCGAATAACAGATCCAGAAACCAACCACCCAGTTTTGACAAGCTTTACATTCATCCCAAAATAGAACCACCCATCCCGAAATATTTACAAGGTTTCAACCCTTTCCCCTTCTGTAGAGGGTATATTTATAATGTTTCAGGCCCCCGACACTAACCTCGAAACAGGACAAGAAATCAATTACAACCATAATCAAACTCCTAACAAACTTAGACGTGTCATATTCACCATGATAAATACATTGAAAATACAAAATATGGAGATATACACATGCTGGACTTAAACAGTAATGCAACATCTACAGTTTTCAGGCTTGTCGATCGTGAAAAAGACGGCTCGGGGCATCTTTAGTGATTTTCAGCTTACTCGATTTGCGTTGTTTCTCCTCCTATTGGGCATGCCACATTGCCTTCTTCTTCTGGACCTTTTATGTTCATTCTGTGTTCGATGTCATATTCTGTCTGTGTTCACAGCTGGCACGAAGGTTTATGTGCCTTATATTTTTGGCGTCCTTCCTGACACTTCTATCTCTTGGTAACACTGTTGTTTGTGGAGACCTAAGGAAAGAACACCCTATTTTTTTACAGTAACAAGTCCTTGATGGGATTGTCATTCTTGTGCTTTTCTTCTCCCAAGATCAGGGTCCTCCTACAGGTCATACGGCGCGACACCTTCTTGGACTTGTCATCACCCCAGATAAAGTTGGCAAGTGGAGTCAGTGACAATAACAACGAAGGCCTTTGATGCTTCATCCCCCTATATGATCATTCGCTCCAATCAGTCGCCCCTAACAATGGATACTAGGTGCTATGATTATGGAGACAACGACCATGTCCGGAGGCTTCGGTGGGATACCCACCGGATAGGAAATTCCAGGCACTGCTTTCACGGGGGTGTTGCATTTTATTAGGACAACAATGCCCTTACCAGCCTCATAAGGTATTTCTAATGTGATGAATATCCTTACGCTGGCCTTACTGGTGTTAGAACACTTATCTAATGTAATGAACATCTTTACCCTGATGGTTGGAACCTTCTTAGCATGAAATATTAGGAATTTCATAATTTCAGAGTGGCGCCCATTAGCCACTAGGAAACCTAGAAAAACAAGTTTCTCAAACAGGACAGCCATCACAGACCTCCTTTCAAGACTCTCGGGATTCTTGGCCAAATAACATTCAGCCACCTTTTCCTCTCTTCAAAATTTACCCAATCTGTATCTTCGAATGGCTCCGACTGTGTTGCTTATAAAGAGCTAGGTGGTCGAACTCAGCAACGGCCCTGTCAAACCCTCACACATGTCATCATCAAGTAGCATGATGATAGCATGCTTGGTCACGTGGGTTCATGTTTTGATCCTTATGTGGATATATCATCCATGCCACCGCTTTTTGTTACGATGTCATGATACCAACTACGGAAGTGACCTCTAGCTCCAATCTTCATCAACCCCCAGTTAGCTCATGGCATGCAAACCAAAAATTTGGCGTTCATCGACCTCTCCTGGTGACTGTATTGGAATGTCCTTGCTTTCCTTGCCCCACTCCGTGTGAGGGCCATACTCACCTTCTGTAGTTTAATAATTAGGGCACCTCTAATTATCTTACGCATGAAACAACAAACCTTTGGATTTCGAGAAGTGAGACACGCCATGGATTTGATTTTTGGTTGTAGATATGTTTAAATGGTGTCTAGACCTTTGATTACCTATCACCTCTATCATGTACATACTCACCCCCAAAACATCGCTTCTTTGCATCCGGGATGAGCGAAAGTTCCTACAACTGTGGCTCTTCATTTTTCGTTTTGGTCTTGATAAGGGCTTCTTTGCATCCAGGATGAGCGGAACTTCCTACAACTATGCCTACACTATCAAGGCATAAAATCTCAAGTCTTTTAGATCATTCTCCATCCTAGGCTTAGAGACAACCCTTACGGAAGTTTACAGAAAACTCTCAGTATTTTATGAGGTCGTATGATGCAAAATTTAGCAAATCTTATTCCTCCAACTATTTAGCACAAAAACATTGCTAAAACAATGCACAACTAAAATTGACTTACTGGGTGTATATGTCAATACTCAAGACAATTTTTCATTCAACTAACTCTACAGTCAACGTGGTCAGAAGATATTATTCAAATGGGAAATTGCTTCTAAATTCAATCAATACACTCAATAAACCCAAAAATACAGGCATACAATATTATTTCACAATGGTCCTTTATCTGAACCTAAATACAATGGATCAATCATTACAAACAGAGACCTCTCTCTATGTGTGTAAGATCCAAGAGTCTAAACTCTAAGCTTGTTCCTCTTTATCGAACCTTCCTCGAGCTAACTAAGCTCCAATAAGCTACCTAAAAGCTTCTGCGAGCTAACAAGCTTTGTAAGCTAAAGCTAAGTTATCCATCTAAATGACTCAACTGGATTAAATAAAACTCTTACTATGTTTTCCAGATCCTTCAAAGAAGGAACAAAGTCCTTATTTGACTCTACTATCCTCTATGACTTACTATGCTTGATATCTGTTATTTTCCAGTAAGGTGAACAAGCAGCTCACTTTTTTTTGCTTGCTGTGGTTTTTTCACTTTTGGAAAATTATTGATGAAAACTGTCAAGGATTAGAGTGAAGAAGGAATATATTGCATGTGGATCATTTCTGCATTCAGAGTGACTTATGAGAACCCTATACATTGGGTATTTTTCCATGTATTAAGATTTGGTAAGCATTAACATTTTGTTGAAATCATGGTTGTGTAATAGTTAATTTATTGACCACCTTGCAAATTAGGGTGATATCATATGATATTTGTATAAGATGTACTTTATAATTGTATAACTGGTAACTGAAAGGATATTTCTACTATTTATTTATGCTACATCTTTTAGAATGGGAAACATATTAACTTTGATTTTTGACTTTGGGTGTAGGGAAAAATTAGTGGATTATGCTCTTGCCTCTAGAAAAATATAAGAAGGGGAAGGGTTTAAATACATTAAGGAGTGCTTTGAAAATGGCACAATTCATCTCATTGGCCTTTTGAGTGATGGCGGTGTTCATTTGCGATTATATCAGTTGCAGGTATTCTATATCTATAACTTCATTATTATGAGTTGTTTATCTTAGCAAAGATTATAGATTTAGTCGTTCTATGCAATTTTTAATCTTTGTATTTCTCCATAGTGTAGTTGAATGTCTTTTATATCACCAAACTGGATTGATTTGGGTCTAAATATGTTATAATTGTAGAACCCATTGATCTACTGATATAAATTGTAAGATAAGGCTACTCTTACATGGATCCATCAAGCAACCATTAGAAAAGATGCTTGTTCTTATCCATGAATACTTGAAATTATAGTTAGATGTTCACTTCTAGAGTATGTGTATGAACTTGAATGCCAACTTTGTCTTGCAAGACGTTTTTGTATTATTGTTTTCTTTATTGAATCAATGATGCATATGAGACCTTTCAAGTTCAGCCAAAGTATAAGGTCAAATCCATTCAAACTACTTTCTTAGGTCTCTTGAGTCAGAAACAATGTTTGGATTATTAGTATTTTCTTAGAATTACAAATGATGCAATATTGGTGTTAATATTGCCCCTTTCCCCAATTCTTAAAGGGTTCTAGCTCATTGGTAGAGCGCATGCTTTATAAGCAGGAGGTTGAAGGTTTGATTCCTTCGTGCCCTAATGATATTGCAATATTGATGTTTTAAATTATGGCTACGAGGGGGTTTCTAAACTAACTTCATATGTCACTACGAGGGGGGATCATAACCGCTCCCAATGGTTTGTAAAGAGTTTTAGGGGGGGGGTTCAAACTACCTCTGTAGGTACCTATGAGGGGGGTTTATAACCACACCCAAATGTTTCTAAAGCGTTTTAAGGGGGGTTTTAAACCACCTCTGTAGGTACCTACGAGGGGGGATTTGAACCGCCTCCGTAGGTACCTACTAGGGGGGTTTAAAACCACCCCCACAATTTTATAATAGAGACTTTTAAGGGTGGTTTTGAACCAACCCTATAGGTACCTACGAGGGGGGTTTATATCTGCCCGTAAAAGTGACTTTTGGAGGGGGGGTAGAATTTCCCCCAAAAATCACTTTTAGGGGCAGTTTCGATCTCTTCCTAGACCGCCCCTAAAATTCAAAAGTTTTAGCATCAATGCTCTTCGGGGTGGTTTTGTAACAACTGCCTCCAAATCCAAAACCGCCCCCAAATCACTTTTGGGGGGGTGTTTAAAATCGCCCCTAAAAGTCACTTTTAGGGGCGGTTTTTACCTCTTCTAAAACTGCCCATAAAAGGAAAAATTTGGCGTCGGTGTTATTAGGGGTGGTTTTGGAAATACTTCCTCTGAAGCCAAAATCGCCCCTAAAATTTGCTTTTAGGGGTAGTTTTGATCTCTTCCAAAACCGCCCCTAAAAGGAAAAAAATTTGGCGTCGGTGCTATTAGGGGTGGTTTTGTAGAGACTGCTTCCGAAGCCATAACCGCCCCCAAAATTCCCCCAAAACTACCCCTGAATGCATCTTTTGGGGGGGTTTAGAACCACCCCCAAAAGTCGCTTTTGGAGGGGTTTTATACAAAACAACAATCTTTAGTCAAAAAAGGGGATCTCATTATATTAAACTTCAAAACAACTTTCAGAGGTTTTAATATGGTTCAAGAATACCATTTAGCTTGGACAATACATATCTAGTTTTAATGCATCATGACAAATTGAATTCAAAAGTTAGACTCCTATCATAATCTTTTTAGAGCTTAACTTTGAGTTTTACATTCTAGGTTGGGGGGGGGAGGTAGAACCACCCCTAAAAGTCACTTTTCAAGTATTTATTCTAGAACCTCCCCTAAAATTCAAAACTTTTAGCGTCGGTGCTATTAGGGGCGGTTTTGTAAAGACCACCGCCAAATCCAAAACCACCTCTAAAAGTGAATTTTGGAGGTGGAAGACAACCGCCTTTGAAATTTCAAATTTGTTGTAGTGTTTATAAGATATAAAAATTGTTTTTTATATAAGCTCGTATCCATGGAGTTGTGAACCAGTTACCTTACACAAGGATTTCCTTAACCGTACACTCAATCATAGTCTATTATATGCCCCATGAGTGAAAATTGTATTTTTATTTTTTGTAAGTAGAAAAAAAATATATTAAAATACAAAAAATATTCCATGCAAATTTTTTGTGACACATGTCCAAAACTTGCCAGGGAAGATACAAAAGATTACTACATCTGTCTGGAACTTTCCCTTGATGAGGGAAACCAAGTTTACTGTGTCAAAACTTATCATAGTTGTTTGGTAAACTAACAAAGCTAATAGAAAGGTAAAAAACATAGAAGATTTCAGAAAATCCTGAGACATTACGGCTTTCTCCATGGTTCTATGAAAATGGGACACGGCTTGAAGTAGTCGTTGTCTTCACGAGAGAGAACAGGTTCAGAGTCTTGGTGCGACTCTTTTGCAGGGGGGTGAAAACATCTATTGTGGCTGGCTGTCAATCTACATGTACCCTTCATCATTCTACCCCCTTGACACCATGTCGGGTGAATCTTCTTCCACGTGTCCAGTGTGCTTGGTGTCCTAGCTTTGATGAATTTCTTTGGCAGGGTCGTACTAATTCATACTTTTAGAGGTGAAGGAATTTTATTGATCTATGGAGCTATCATATTAATTAGAAGTTGAAGGTGAGGGAGCATGGTCACATTCCCAGAGCAACTGGGCAAGGACATTCTTCATTCGCCAGTAGTGGGATATTTTATGGCACGGAGGTTGCATAGAGCGATGATGAGCAACAGCCTTGAATTCCCAGTCATTCACTGCTTTGCACACCCTTACAAGAATATGGGCTCCATACCCTGCAGAAATGGAACGACAGAACGTTTCTAGGCTTCTTGCTCCCCTGGAGATCCTGCCTCTACGAGGAGTGGCCCTGAGTCTGAGCGGCATTGTCGGTGCGTGAATTATATGGATAGTATTCCTTTCTCCTTGTTTTTCTCCAGAGATGGAAATCCAAAAAGTGATGAAGCATCTATAAAACCTGCATGATATAGTTTGTTTCCTAAGCCAAATTCGTGTGAAGCCAACGAGCAAGGTGACTAGGTAGCTTATCCGAACGTCGACGGCCATTAAAATTCCTTTAATGTGTGCAAAGAGCCATTAAAACTAAAGTCTATGTGAGGTGACCAGTAGTACAGGGTTGAGTGTTGTGCAAGCTGGATCGCCTTCGCTGGAGGGAGGTTTGCATAAGTACCCAGGAGGCGGTGACAGCTGCGAAGGATGGCAATTAATTCTTTGTATTTTTATTATCCATTAATAAAATGATGTTTTTTGAAAAAAAATTATTATTTTATATTTGTATGTGTTTAATTAAAAAATATTCTTAAATTATTTATTTCACTATAAAACCTATTTTTCAGTTTTCAAGAAAAAAAATAATACACTCATTAATAATCATTTAATCATAACTTTAACATTAATCAATACACACTAATTAGTAAAGACTTAATCAAAAAATTAATACACATTCATTAATGATCATTAATCATAATATTAATTGATACACACTCAATGATAATCATTTAATCATGTATATTTCTCCTTTATGCCTTCATTTTATTGAAAGGCGAGTGCAATAATCATCATATTGTCATTTATTTTTATTTTTTTGGTAAATAAGTCATTACATTACTGATTCTATAAAATATTACATAACTTCAAAACATTGGGCCTTATTGGTGTATAGTCACGATCATCACTTGATATTCGTCTCCAAACCATTCATTGTCGTTCATCATTCAAACTAAAACCTAGCAAAAAACAAGAGACTGGCAAACCCTCCTAGACTTATATTACATATATCCAACTTATCTATCAGCAAAAAGAGACTTCTAAACTTATACACATGTTCTAATAACATCCACCATTACACCACCATAACATAGATAAGTAATGGATGGAAAAGGACTACCAGCGAGAGACTAGAGTCAAAAACCCCCATGAGACTCCCTTGGTCGACTTCGGCCCAGAAATATGAAGCGGGAAGCATGAAAACCCCACACTAGTACCAGCACTACCGTTGTTGAGCAAATCCAGAAACATGCCACCTTTACTCAAAACCAGCCCTTGAGCACCCGAGACTCCCAAACCCAAAGTCGTTGATGGGGGGAAGTAGAATTGAATGCCCATTTTATTAGCCATAATGTCAATTTTATGGTGCATACTCATGTAGTCCCAATTACGCTCTTTTCAGGAACGAATTGGCTCCTCATCACAAGTTACTTTGTTATTGTGCTCCATGAGAATGTTAGAGACGATACCTTTCATAAACCAAAATGTGGCCATGATCCTATCATAATTCGAAATTCAGTCTGTGGTTAAGCCAGCCTCAAGTAGCCACTCTACAAGTTCCTCTTTTAAATCCTATGAATTCATGGCCTTAACCTACTCCTATAGGTCATTTTCCACCTTCTCAATATCCTTGTTAATGGCCAGAGAAATTCGATCTCAGAAGAAACGAGCTGCCTCATAGTATTTATTTTGATCCCTCATGTCCCTCGGGGCATTACCCTTGTTCTTACTCTGCAACACCCTCTTCGATTTTGGCCCATGGGGTGCCATACTTACCCTCCAAAAAATGAAACTAAATCCCTCATGGCCCTCTATCCTAACAATACTACTCCCAAGCTCAGCAAAAAGATAAAATCCAAGAAATATATAGAAACCCGAGCCTTCCCCCGTTTTTTATTGTTCTTTCTACATTACATTCTATAAATTCCCCCATTGTCAGTCCATCGATCTCATTCATTCACAAGATTACCACCTCAATCATGACTGAAAATTGTCACAAATTTTCATATGCCATCCTTTGTACGAGGACACGACCGTCTCCCTACTCATCATCACTTGTTGCAAACCTTAATCAGTCATTAATGTGGGGGTTAAATCGTCTTGTACCTTCATCGTTTTCCCGAGGTGGGTTGTCCTCATTCCAAATGGAAATCAAAGTGGCTACGTAGGACCTATTGTGGGTATCATCAGAGTTCCTCATGGTATTACTTCCCCTACTCATCGAGTGAATGTCCTTGTATACCAGTTGGGCGCATTGGGTGACCTTGTCATCAGTCCCAAAACCCACCAACTGGCCTTCTTAGTATATGTGTGTTGGACCTAGGAAAATATAGAATAATTTTGCTCGGAAAGATGAAGAATCTGGTCGCAAGGTGGGAAAGACCGTGATGGAAAATGTAATACCCTATTTTTAACCCCTTGGTATTTAATTGTACATAATGTAAATATTGTATTGAGATCATGGCATGGAGCTCAAGGCCAAGGCCCTGTCATTGATGAATTTTTTGTGGATAGGTGATCAAGGTTGATACCTATGGTGATACTGCTAAGTCAAGCACGGTAGATATATTTTGATATATCATGTAAATGTACAAATTAATATAAAATCACAGCTAGATATGGGACTACAAACATTTAAGATATGGGGGCATGATTCCACAAGGGATAGGGAGGGTAGTTAGTCAAACTCTTAAGCCAATAGGTTGTGATCGAATGTCAATGGGGGAACCTTGAACCTTCAACTATCTTTGCCCTCTCTCCTCGATCATTAATTCCTTCCAAAAATTGGATGACGTAGTTAATTCCTGGGGTAGTGTAGGGCATGGCAAACTGTAGTCTGCACAGACCTACAGCCTGGGGGACATGCGCTTTTGCTTCTGCAGGATGCAAGCACGTGATGCATGCCTAGTCAGTCAGAAAATATTTTGTTTGAGGGTTTTTCTCATGCTCCTCAGTCATTATGGGGGGGAACCATTTTGTCATTGTTCATTCCATCGATTTCAAACTCTCCAGACTTCTCCTGCATGATGTGTGTTTACCTTGTTGCAGAACCGTGGTTTTTTCCTGTGAATGCCAATCTGTTGTTTGGCATTCATTGTTTTGTTCATTATCCCTGACAAAGAATCTAGTTTCTTTTTCTGAGCAAAAGAGCAGTGGAGATCAATCGATTTTGCAAGACAAATTGATTATCTATGGGTTCCCAGCGTTGGTGTCTTTCCCCTCAGTGAAAATCCTTTGTTATAGTGTCTTCCCTGTGTACACTAAGGAACCTGTTTTACTAAGTTACAGTGTGGGATGTTGTGTTTTCCTATGGTTTGAGGTATTGTGTAACCCTTGGCTGAGTAATCCCAAGAAACCCAACTGTTATTTGGTTTGTGGGTGATACGATCTGTGGATCAGGGTAGTTTGTCTCAATCTCCTGGGTCGTGGAAGTGTGGTTCCGCAGTGATTTTCTCTATGTTACAGAGTGTTGGTTGCTTTACTGAGTTAAAGTCAATGTTGATGTGTTTTCCTGTGTTTCTGATGTGATTTTCACCCTGGTGAATTGTTTTGCTATCCAGAATGCAAACAAGTGGTTTCACAGTGATTCTCTGTGTTATAGAGTGAATCCTGTATGGTTGTGTTTTCTTTGAGGATTGTTGTGTAGTGCATCCATGTTTGGTTGAAGGCCTAAGAGTGGAGAAGGGCCAAATTTGGCTGATAATCCTAGTTAAGAGAGGAACCACACAAAAGAATCAAAGGGGATGGTAAATCCGTCCTGCACACCCACGTGAACACTAGAGGGAAGGTATGGCCTGAGGGACTGGGTGAGCAAAGAAAGGAATAATTCCTTGTGTACAGTGGGGTTGAGCTATGGAGACCAAGCCAAATATAGTGTAGGTATCCTTAGCTTTGGGGTTGAGCTCACTATCCCAGCACTTCTACCTATACATTGCCTTAGCAGCTTGATAAACCCAACAACTAGTTGGTCTGGTGGTAGCCTGTTGTGTTTGGTTTGTTGCCTTAATAGCGTGTGAATCCCAATTGTTTATTGGCATGGCTGGATAGTCTATGAAACCCAACTGTCAGTTGGTTAACTGTGTTTGATGTGTGTTGGCTTGGTAAGCTTGTAGCCTATTAACCCAACTATGTGTTGGTTTGGTTGGGTAGTTTGATAAGTCCAACTAGGTGTTGGTTAGATTCTGCATTAAAAGTATCTAGATGTGTGTGAGTATGTTTATCCCTAGTTCCTTGTGGAAATCATGCCCAGCTCGAGGGTGGCAATGTGTTGAGAGATTAATGAACACGCTAGCCTATGGTTGGGTGGAACGTTGCATCGACATAACTAGTTGTGGGACAACTTAATCATCAAGATAAGTATTCATGTTATTTTGTTTATACAATGTAATTGCTTATAAATGATTGTACTGGTTATTTAGAATTCTTATAAATATGTTGAATTGTTATGTTCATGTGGAATTCTTGTGGATAAACAAGTAGAGGTTACTTGTGCATGAATACCCTTATGGTTTCTTGATTATGTCTTGAATGTTTACATATTTTACCTATATATGTGCCTTGTGTTTAATGATGCATTTGCCTAAGTCCATGGAGGCTAAAAGACTGGTAAAGAGTCATAAATGCAGTTAAGTAAAGGAAATATGTGTTTTCCAACTTTCGGAATCCTCCTGCGGAAGGTGGAATTCGAAAGTTGGGAGGTCAGAGAATATTCAAAGGAGAAAGCTAGATTTATGATTCTCGAAACCAGAAAGAAAAAGTCGGGAAGTCAGAACTCAAAAAGTGGAAAGATAGCTGAAAATGCTAAAGAAATCTGGATTTTCGATTCCTAAATTCGGAAAGCAAAAGTCGAGAAGTCGGAAGTTGGAAAGCGGAAGGATAGTTGGGGGTTTTGCAGAAAGTTGGATTTCCGATTCCCAAAGTCATAAGCTAAAAGGCGGAAGGTGGGAAGCCGAAAGTCAAAAATTGGAAAGGTGTCAGGTGAACACCTTGCGTTGCTGGATTTCTAATTTCTGAAATCGGAAATCAAAAGGCGAAAAGCCAGAAGATGGAAATCGGAAAGGTGAATGGCGAACACCTTGCCTTGCTGGATTTTTTATTTCTAAGGTCGGAAGTCAGAGGACAAAAGTCAGAAAAGTCAGTTTAGTTCAGAAATGGCCATTCTGGATGCAGAATGGATAATTGAATGTTAGAACGACTAGAATAGTGGTTTTAAGGCCGAGTTGAAGGTTGGAGAGTAGGCTAATGTCCATACCTAGTGATTATCAGAAGAACAAAGGAGTTTCTTTAAGCAAAAAATTTAAATAATCCGTATTATGGGGTATGGGAATGTTACATTATGGTGTAAGAGAAAAGGTTGCAGCACTAAGGCCTAAATGGGCCAAGTTGAATAGTTAAAATGGAAAAGAACACCTAGGTTGTGATTTAACAGAGCTGTTGGTTGTAGCATTGGCGTAAATATGATAAGGTGATTAGTTGTAGAAAGAAGGCTACTGTGAGAAAGAGTGTTATTTATAAGGATTGGTAAACTTATCCAACCCGACGAAATGAACCATGACCATAGACTTGCATTCTACTACAATATTGACCATTCATGCCTGCAATAAGCAGTTGCTAAGTAATGTTTGAATTTCTGAGGTTGTCTAACAAACAATGTTGTCAACACATTTTGCAGAGTCATAGTGCAAATCAAAAATTTGGTCTTGGTCCGACCAAGAAGGTCAAAGAGGATAAGTGCCAAGAATATTAACAGCATGGATGTTGCACAGGATCCACGAGGACACGGGGAAGAAGCTATGGGGAAAAATCCAAGAGATACACGAGAGAATAGAAAGCCACTCCAATAATGGAGATGTGGAGGAACCCATTTTCACAGGAGTTTTCCACGTGGGGAAGGGTATGTAAGGATAGCTTACGATATCCAAGAAACTGAAACTAAAACCGATAGGAAGAAGGAACAAGAGAGTTCCCTAGATGTTGTCGCTAACATAAGAAGCATAAGGATAGAGTTGCAGAGTTTCAAAGAAGAAAATAAAAGGATGATCAAGGAGTTGGTAGAGAAAAACCAGTTAACTACAGTCATCGTACGGAGTTTGGAAGACCTCCAAAGGAAGATAAAATATGGGCATCAGTTAATAGAGATAGAAGGGAGTAGAAGAAATTCCCACAAGAATAATGAGAAGCTTAACCCAAGGAAGAAAGGTTTTAAATCGTATCACCTCCTAAAGTTGTGATTGACCCAGCCAGAGTGATGAGGGAAAACCCAAGGAAACCTATCCAATGCTGGAAATGTGGAGGATCCCATTTGCGCAGAAATTGTCCACTTGAAAATGGGAATGAAAGTCAATTCCATAGCCCCTAAGAAACTGAAACTGTGGGTCAGGAATTAGGGACCATTCCTAAAATCTATGTAGTATTAAAATACCACCAGGAAGGTCATAACTCAATTGTGGTGGAAGTTGAGGATGAGATTGTTGAACAGACTATTTATGTTTTTATTGACCCTGGATCCACTCACAGCTATATCACCCCTGGACTTGTAGAGATGTGCACTTTGAAGAATTCAAAGCATGGAAGACATTGGTTAGTCCAACTAGCCACTGGAACCAAGAAGCAGATCAGTGAGGTAGTAAAGAGATGTCCACTAGTCTGTTGATGTATATGTAACTTCGGAATGTATTCTTCTTTGTATTTTATATTATTGTAACCCGATGTTTATTCCGGGATGTTTCTATTATGTATTTGAGTCATGTGGTCATGCCCCGATGTTCCGATCGGGAGGATTATAATGTAAACAAGTCATATCAAGTCATTGGGTAAGTCCCCACTGTTTATGGGGCACTTGAGTTATTATACACTAATTAAGGTGTAGGCTCGAGTAGTAATTATTAGGTTGAGTGCACTTCAAGTCAACGGACTAATATAAATAGAGAGGGTGAGTCTCTCTATTTATCACTTGTGACTTAGCTCTCTTGCTCTCTCAAGTGTGGCGCACTTTTGGAGAAGGAAATCTTTGTCTTGACAGAAGACAGAAGGCTGCTATTGTGTTGGGAGGTCATCTTACTGTTTTGGGATCACATCTTGTGGTGATACTATCTTAGAGGAAGTTGAGGGGTTTTCTCCATTTATGGTTTCCCCTCCTAAAAATCTTTGTGTCTCTTGTCTCTTGTGATGTGCTTATGTGATTGTTGTGCTTGTTATTCTCTCAGTGAAAAGATCTTGTTATAATGCTAGCTTAAATATGAAAAACTAACATGGTATCAGAGCTAACCTGAGAAGAAGACATTGTGCAGCGACAGGAACTAGGGCTTCCTATTTTTTGGATCTTCCTCCACATTTTTTCAGCACAAGTATGCTAGGATGACTCTCCATTGAAGGGTGCATCATTCTGTCGATGCGGAATTCAATTTCAAGCATTTTCAGTTTCGATGCGGAAATTAGGCTTTCTACAAAAGAGGAATTTTTGAGTGAGACCTAGATAGGATTTTTCTCCTCATCAAAACCGAAATTTAGAGACCTGGATCAGTAAATTTGGTTGGGTAAATCTCTGGGAAAGTCAAACCCTAGTTTGACCCTGAGCTAGGAGAAACCCTAAATACTAAAACTGCTAAGTTTTGGTACAGTCGCTATATTCCGAGATTGGCGAAGTCTCAGAAGCGGAAAATTTCAAGGGATGAATATAAAATCCTGATTAACACTGTGTCCAAAGGGCAGCCTTTGATTCGCTATATTTTGAGAGATATGATCTCTCCAAGTTAGGGTTCCAGCCTCTTCCAGAAATCATCCATAAACAAGACACCTGGGGAGATCTGCAATATCTTGGGCTACAGAGGTCCAAATGGAATTCCTGAAGATGTTCCAGAAAGGGAACGGAATGTACCTTCTGTGGTACGAAGGAAAAACTCATAAAATGAACCAGTGACACGTGGCATGCCGTACAACTTTGTTGTTCTGAACAGTCCTATAACCGGTCATCTTGGGAAAATGATCATAAATCCCAAATGGGGAAACCAATTCTGATGAAACCTGTGGTTTTGGATTTGAGACATCCGAGGTTACCTCAGTGAGAAATTTCAGACACAGAGGATCAGTAATTTCGGAGATATCATAGAAACAGTAACAGGAATTTCTGCAGAAGAAATCAGAAAATTAGGGCTTCCTGTTCCGGGAGCTTCCCTCCACTGTTTTCAGAAAAGGAGTACATTGAAAAACTCCATTTGAAGAGATATATCTGTTGGTCCTATCAGATCTGAAAGATTCCAAGTTTTTAAAATTAGGGTTTCTGCGACAAACCCTAGATCAACGAACTCCGGGACAAGGACGGATACCTCAAATCGATTGGACATCTACATGAGTATAGAGGTTCCAGCTTTTACATAAGGAGATTACAAGCGATCTCGACAGGTATGACTCATCGAGGTATGTTTTGAGATTTGTTCATGATTAAGTTTATGGTATGTTTTCCTTCATGTTATGATGATTAGTACAATCCTGATTTTAGATTTGTCGTATCACCTTAACAAAATTATGAATGCATGATAGAAGATATTCATTGGTTAGGGTGTTGACACTTATGACTGTACTAATGCATTTTGGTGTTGTATGAGGTTTATGTTGTCTACTAACATGAAAGGTACACCAAGAAAGACAAATCATTTTCTAGTTCAAGAACATATGATCATGATGACATGAGGATAAAGACTCATCCATTGTCATGGATCTCATAGAAGATCCACTTACGAGGTATGTATAACTTGGTTTTATAATGGCTAACCTATGAGATATACAGGTGACTAGCACAAGTAATTGAAGAAGAACAAGAAGACATCATGTGAG
>LPNX010267115.1:79400-104980 GCA_001517045.1 Pseudotsuga menziesii
TAGTCATGGATGGGTAAGTCACTTGTGCAGTTCTGAATGTTCTTCCACTTGGTTCCTATGATGTTCTCATTGGAATGGATGATTGTTATAACAATACTTTTGAGTTTTTGGATGAAGATGGAAACTTAAAGGTTGTGAAAGGAATTACAAAGGTGACATCTAGAAGGCAGTCTTCAGCAATGCAACTGAAGAGGTTCTGTGGGAAAGGTTACAAAGTGTATGTAGCTCATGTTTTGGAGGCAACAAAGAATGATACTCCTAGGTTGGAGGACTTTCATGTGTTATAGGAATTCAAGGACATTTTCCCTGATGGGATTCTAGGACTTCCTCCAAAAAGGGATGTTGACTTTACCATTGAACTTGTTCCTATAGCAACACCAGTGTCCCAGACACCCTACAGGATGAGCATATGAGAAAGACTAGAGCTGAATATGTAGCTGCAGGAGTTGTTGGGAAAAGAAGTACATCAAACCAAGTGTGTCCCCTTAGGGAGCACCAGTTATGTTTGTGAAAAGGAAATATGGTACACTTTGGTAGTGTATTGATCACAGACAACTGAGCAAAGTCACTGAGAAGAACCAATACCCTTTGCCTAGAATGGATGACCTCTTAGGTCAAATGAAAGGAGAAAAGGTGTTTTCCATGATTGACTTAAGGCCTGGTTACCATTAGGTAAGAATCAAGGATGAAAATGTTCATAAGAAAAAATTCAAAGCAAGGTATGGATCTTATGAGTTTGTAGTGATACCGTTTGGTTTCACAAATGCACCAGCTGCGTTTATGTGCCTCAGGAACAATGTTTTCAATGGGTACTTGGACAAGTGTGTTCTTTTTTTCCTTGATGACACTCTTACTCATTCAAAAAATGAGGAAGAACTTGTAGCACAGTTGAGGTTGATTTTGGAATTACTCGGGAAGCATAAGATGTATGCAAAGTTGAGAAAATGTGACTTCTATGAAGATAGGTTTCATTATTTGGGTCACATTATCTCAAATAAAGGATTATTTGTAAACTATGAAAAGATTGATGTCGTTATGACTTGGCCTACTCCAAGGAAGATGACAGATGTAAAATATTTTGTGGGACTTGCAGGGTATTGCAGGAAGTTCATTGAAGAATATTCTCTAGGTAAAGTGGAGCCTATGTATAGGCTGAGGAGGTGTGCATGTGAACTTGTAGTTCCATGAGGAAATGACCCTCATATGCATGTACAATCATATCAGGACTTCCTAAATACTACAGGTAGAATGACCTGACCAAGAAGCATGGTTGTTCCCAATGAAATCAAGGCAGGAAATTTCCATGTGCTATGAGAAGGATCTCATAACTAAAATCTAACTTCTGAACAGAGTATATTTTATAATTTCGTCTTTTAAATTTTGTTGTTGATTGCTAATTGGATGTTTGGTTGATCTAAAATGGTGTCAAGGTGACATGTTGTATGTGAGTTTCCGGGTTTTGGACAGTATGTATAAGTAGGGGATAAATGCTCCCACTTACAAAAGCCAAACGATATGAGGATGGCCTCATGACCGCAAAAGTATGATTTCTCTGTAGGAAGCAGAAATATGAATTCAGATTTTGATTTGACTATCAATGACATTGATTGGTTTATATTTGGAAAATCGTGTATGAATGAAATAGATTTGAAAATCTATGATTGAAATTTTTATGATAACATCTCATGTGAACTGCATGTTGGTATTTTACACGGGTGAGATGATGAAAGTAAGCCCGTGAAGTACATAGCTTCTCGAAGGGATGTATAGATCCTTCAAAGGATGTACTTGGGGCACATAGTTCTCGGAAATATGTACTTTGGGTACATAGATACTTGAAGGATATGTTTGAGACAGATGGATCCTCTGGAAGGATGTGCTAGGGCGCGTCACTTCACCCCCCTGCCATCTAGGCACCAGTATGCAACACCAGGGACACCCAGGGTGTAAGACACCTGGTTAGACTTATTTCTGCACACATTCACGCTATAAGGGGGTTGTCACGAGAGTGGGGGATCCATGAAGAGAATAACCCCTAGGTATTATGATGTCCAGAAAGGAAGCACCTGAGCATTGGAAAGCACTTGGAGGAGGTGTTGGGCCCTTAATCCATAGATGACATTGAGCACCCAAGGAGGTGTTAGGTTCTAAAGTGGGTTGCCATATCTCGGTTGAGAGATGTTATACAGATAAGTATTTGATTACTTGGAAAATACTTGTTGGTTTTCTGTAATTACACATGTGCATATGATGCAGCCATGGTTTTGAAAACCTTGTTATAGATTGCATCCTATAGGAATGAATCTGACATGTAAACTGATTTATTGTGGTGTCCAGAAGGGAAGCACCTGATCTTGGTGAGAACCTAGAGGAGGTGTTAGGCTTCGGAGCAGAGCTGCCATATCTTGTTTAAGAGATGTTTTCACAGGAGATCCAAGGCTTGCAGAAACTTGGCTACCTTTTAATGCACACCCTAGAAGAGCACCGGAAGGGTGGGTACGCTTGAGGGATTGAATAGAAAAGAAGAGGTACCATCCTTGTGTGGGGTGGGGTAGGTCTTGTGGGTTCCATAGTTGTCTAAAGACAAAGCTGGATACCTGTGGATCCAAAAGAAGATGCTTATGCAAATAAGTATTTGGATTACTTGTTAGTTATTTGTTGATTTTATATCAATATACATGTGTACGTGATTCCTCTATGATTTTGAAAAGAAAAAGAAAATCTTGTGAATACTAACATGAGAATTGACTCATTGTTTAGGGCTTGAGCATAGGTATTGTTGGTTTCCAAAGACATTGGAAATGTTCCAAGTTGAGGAGAAGTATTCTTTGAGACCCAGAAAGAGGTCCAGATTGTAGCATTGGACTGTTAGGGGTGCAAAGGAGCACCATGGTCCTAATGAGGCTACATGGGAGCTGGAGGGTTCCATGCAATTGGCACATCCATTTTGTTCAAATTTGCAGAACGTTGAGGGCAGTGCCAGCATAGCATTTTTGTTTAAATTTTTTAAAGCACTGAGGACAGTGTTGTTGTAAGCGGGAGGGGATGTTAATACCCCAGTTTTACCTCTTGGTATTTAATTGTACATAATGTAAATATTGTATTGAGATCATGGCATGGAACTCAAGGCCAAGGTCATGCCATTGATGAATGTTTTGTGGATAGGTGATCAAGGCTAATACCTATGGTGATAGTGATAAGTCAAGCATGGTAGATATATTTTGATATATCATGTAAATGTAAAATTAATATAAAACCATAGCTAGCTATGGGACTGCAAACGTTATAGAGATGGGGGCATGATTTCACAAGGGATAGGGAGGGAAGTTAGTTAAACTCCTAAACCAATAGGGTGTGACCAGATGTCAATGGGGGAACCTTGAACCCTTAGCTACCTTCGTCCTCTGTCCTCAATCATTAATTCCTTCCAAAAATTGAATGAGGCAGTTAATTCTTGGGGTGGTGCAGTGAATGGCAGACTATAGTCTGCATAGGCCTACAGCCTGGGGGATCACATGCTTTTTCTTCTGCAGGATGCAAGCACGTGATGCGTTCCCATTCAGTCAAGAAATATTTTGTTTGGGGGTTTTTCTCATGCTTCTCAGTTATTCCAAGGGGGGGGAACCATTATGTCGTTGTTCATTCCATCAATTTCAAGCTCTTAAGAATGCTCCTGCATGTTGTGCATTTACCTTGTTGTAGAACCATGGTTTTTTCCTGTGAATGTCAATCTATTGTTCAGTGTTCGTCATTTTGGTAATTCTCCCTAACGGAGAATCTAGTTTCTTTTGCTGAGCGAAGGAGCAGTGGAGATAAATCGATTTTGCAAGATAGATTGATTATCTATGGGTTCCCAACGTTGGTGTCTTTCCCCTCAATTAAAATCCTTTGTTACAGTATTTTCCCTATGTACAGTGAGGTGATTGTTTTACTGAGTTAAAGTGTGGGATGTTTTGTTTTATGTGGTTTGAGGTATTATGTAACCCTTGGATGATTAAGCCCAAGAAACCCAACTGTTATTTGGTTTGTGGGTGATACAATCTATTGATCAGGGCAGCTTGTCTCAATCTCCTGGGTCGTGAAAGTGTTGTTCCACAGTGATTTTCTATGTGTTAAAGAGTGTTGATTTCTTTACCTAGTTGAAGCTGATGTTACTGTGTTTTCCCTTTGATTCTGATGTTATTTGCACCCTAGTGCATTGTTCTGCTAGCCAAAACCGCAGACAAGTGGTTCCGCAGTGATTTTGTGTGTTATAGAGTGAAGCCTATATGGTTGTGTTTTCTTTGAGGATTGTTGTGTAGTGCATCCATGTTTGGTTGAAGGAGGAGAGGTGGAGGAGGGCTATATTTGGCTGATAATCCTAGTTAAGAGAGGAACCACACAAAAGGATCAAAGGGGTTGGTAAATCCGTCTTGCACACTCGCGTGAACACTAGAGGGAAGGTATGCCCTGAGGGACTAGGTGAGCAGAGAAAGGAATAATTCCTTGTGTAGGGTGGGATGGAGTCATGGAGACCAAGCCAAATCTAGTGTAGTATCCTTAGCTCTGGGGTTTATATCACTAGCCCAACACTTCTACCTATCCATTTCCTTAGCAGCCTGATAAACCCGACTGTTAGTTGGTCTGGTGGTATCATGTTGTGTTTGGCTTATTGCCTTAATAGCCTGTGAATCCCAATTGTTTATTGGATGGTTGTAAAATATATGAAACCCAACTGTCAAATGGTTGACTGTGTTTGATTTATGTTGGCTTGGTAAGCCTACATCCTATTAACCCAACTAGCTATTGGTTTGGTTGGGCAGTCTGATAAGTTCAACTATGCATTGGTTTGACTGTGCGTTAAAAGTATCTGGCTGTGTGTGAGTCTATTTTTCCCTAGTTCCTTGTGAAAATCATGCCCAGATCAGAGGTGGCAATGTGTTGAGATATTAATGAACACACTGGCCTATGGTAGGGTGGAACGTTGCAGTGACATAGCTAGTTGCGGGACAGCTTAATCATTAAGATAAGTATTCATGTTATTATGTTTATGCAATGTAATTGCTTATAAATGATTGTATTGGTTATTTAGAATGCTTATAAATATGTTGAATTGTTATGTTCATGTGGAATGCTTGTGTATAACCAAGTAGAGGTTACTTTTGCATGAATACCCTTATGGTTGCTTACTTATGCCTTGAATGTTTACATATTTTACCTCTGTACATGCCTTGTGTTTTATGATGCATTTGCCTAAGTCCATGGAGGCTAAAAGCCTGGTGAAGAGTCAGAAATGTAGTTAAGTAAAGGAAATATGTTTTTTTCAACTTTTGGAATCCACCTGCGGAAGGCGGAAGTTAAAAGTCGAGAGGTGGGAGAATGTTCAAGGAAGAATGCTAGATTTTTGATTCCTGAAACCGAAAAGCGAAAGTCGGGAAGTCAGAAGTCAGAAGTCAGAAAGCAGAAATATAGCTGAAAGTGCTAAAGAAAGCTATATTTCTTATTTCTGAAGTCAGAAAGTGAAAGTCGAGAAGTTAAAAATCGGAAAGCGGAAGGATAGTTGCCAGGGGTTCTAAGAAAAGTTGGATTTTTTATTCCCGAAGTCGAAAGCCAAAAGGAAGAAGGTGGGAAGCCCAAATCCAAAAATCGAAAAGGTGTCAAGTGAACACCTTGCATTACTGGATTTTCTATTTTCAAAGTCAACAAATCGGAAGGAGGAATGTCGGAAACCGAAAATCAAAAATGTAATAGGAAAACACCTTGCCTTGTTGGATTTCTGATTTCCAAGGTCGGAATTCAGAGGACGGATGTTGGAAAAGTCATTTTAGTTCGGAAATGGCCATTTTGGATGCAGAATGGATAATTGAAGGTTGGAACGACTAGAATAGTGGTTTTAAGCCCAACCTGAAGGTTGGAGAGTAGGATAACATCCTTGCCTGGTGTTTATCAGAAGAACAAAGGAGGTTCTTTAAGCAAAAATTTTAAATAATCTGCATTATGGGGTATGGGAACGCTACAGAAAAATATGCGACAAAAAAGGAGAAGAGAAAGGAAAAACCAGGAGTTCAACAGATTTTTTGTAAGAATTAGTTAAGTTAGACTAATGGTCTATTTTTTGGGAATGGGAATGATTGTAAATTGGGTCGATATCGCCTATATTAATGTAACAGGATGTTTTAAGTTTGTAGAACAACCTGTCAACTGAATGTTAAGAACCATTCAACGGTTAAAACAACAATTGTAAAAATCATATAAGGTTGATCCAAGTTGTGTGCATACGAGAAGAAGAATATCATAAGAAGGGAAAAATAGATCGTATTGAATTATACTAGGATAAAGTTGGGATGACATGAGAGCATGAGAAAGACAGAAACCTCATCGATTGAAAAGAATATCATGAGAAAGGTCTTCAAGTTGAGTGTGTAGACCAAAGGTGTTTAAAATATCACTCGTTCCAGATGAAGAGAACATTTGTGGTTTTTCCTGTATGGGTTTCCACATTAAATATGTCTCTTTGATGTATGTGTCAAATGTGAATGGATCTTTATGAGTTTGTTGAACATCTAAAGATATAATATTGTATAATGTTGATTGATATGTGTTAAAATCTATATATGTTTTTTATGTGTGTCAACAGATCGTTGTTCCTTAGTCTCTAATCTATGTATAATGACAGAAGTCTACCCCTTGGTTTCGGTCGATCAGCCTAATCATGTTGTAATAAATAAATCCTCTTCTATGATTGTAGAAACCTGGTTCTAGTAGTCCCCCTAGATATCTTGGGTGAGACCTCATGTGTGTCACGAGTGTTTCCAATGGAGTTACACTCTATCACATCGATATCTTGGGATTTGTTAACGAACAGAGGAGTTTGAACTTGGGTCAGTAGAAGATATTCCAACAAATGGTTTCATTTTTGGGACCTGAATCACTATAACGAGGATTTGTTTTTGCACCCAATGAAACCAAAAATTCAAGATTGGGTTGATTACAAAGCAAGACATTTTGCACAGGAAGATAATAAAGGATCGCAACTAATTCTGACGGGGTGGAGAGAAAGATATATTTACACAGATATTCATGATATTTTCTTTAGTGAATTTCCCATTCTGTTGCATGAATGGTTGTCGAATTTAGCAACTCAAAGGAAAAAATTTCAAGGTAGAGAACCCATAGAGTGGAGTCCTCAGTCGATCCAATGGATGAAAAGAGTTAGTAATAATATATCTAGGGCCATCGACTTCTGGGTTGATATCATTCTTAAAGGATATATTACTTATATTGCAGTCAATACTATAAGTCTATACAGTGATACAGAAAGAGATTTCTTCCAGGCACCATGAGGCCGCTACTTGAAATCCTTGAAACTATGGATAAAGATGTTGGTGTGTGAAAAAAGGATCCTGATAATGGAGTCCGATGAATAAATCCTTGTGCAAAGAGACTCTGGTTAATGTCGTAAGAAATATTTGCACAAAATGGATAAGAATAAGTTGAGATGTTCCCTAATGATAGAGAGATTGAAAAAGAGGGTAGATGCCTAAGGAGTGGAAGAAGATTTTAGTTAGGAAAGAGAAGAAGGATTGCGACCAGAAGAGAAAGTTGCGGTGTGACCAAAAGAAGGGACTACGAGTTGGCACCACATATCGATGGAGAATATTTCGAGGAAGAGGAGGGATATTGGCTTATATCTAGAAAAAAAGGGAAGTACCAAATCCATATCAGGACTAAGACATACCCATAACCCCGCGTACATCTCGATAACCTGTGGTAAGACCTTTAAACATATTAAAGAGTAGTTTTTTCGATCATAGTAACACTAATAATAGAAATAACAGTCAATGAATTCCCACTAGTGGAATATTTAATTCAGCAATACCACAAGTACATAGAATGGTGAGAAGTGACATAAAGCTACCTATATCAATGGGAATGGGACGTTGGAAGACCCTGAGCAGCATTAGTTCCTATGTTAAGTTGTCTAGACAATGTGACAGGTCCAAGATGAGGCTATAAAGAGAGCCCAAATGATCATAACCTTTTGGGGTCGTGCACTTTACTGGTATATTATATTCTCTATGGTGCCAACAGTGATCCCTCAGAAGTCATTAGATCAACTCCAGATAGGACTAATAGAAGAGTTCAAGAAGCCTAAGTCTGAGTCACAATCCATCATAGAATTAAAATAAATCAAGCAGTTGTTGACTGAGTTTGTTTGGGACTTCGACCAAAGATTTAAAACTCTGGTGGCTAAAGTGAGTTTTCATATGTTAGATTTCCAACATAAAAAATGGTTTATTGTAGTGATGCTACTGCATATTTGTGTCCCTTTGATGCAACAGAAGATTGTATCCCATAGCGAATCTCTCAGGATTTCTATGAAGTAGGAGGCTTCACCTGTTGGAGAAACTGGTGTGGGAATGATGCAGATAAAGTCGTAGCTTTCCAACCTCACATTTCAAATTCAAGATATCAAGAAAGGGAATCACGTACAGGAGGAACTCTCATGTACAAGATGCAGAACTGAAGGCCATCATAAATACTCATTTCTAGCATTCATGAATTATCTTGGATTAGGAGCACCAAATCCTATAAATTCACAAGGAATGGCCTTGTGTATATTTTTTTAGACCAGAGGTCATCTATCAAAGGAATGCTTGTATCTACATAAAATATTAAGTGTGCTTACCATCCTATATTGTAGGTTATGTTGATCAATGGGTCACGACAAGAAATAATATAAGGCATATCAGTTGTTGTAGAAGAAAACAGTCGACACATATCTGATGAAAAATTATGAACATATGCAAGTTGATCGATCTCAGGCGCAATACCCTCAACCCAGGGGGGTGGTATTTTTAGAGAACAAGGAAGAGGAGGAGGATTTCAACATGGAAGGGCCAAGTCATTTGTTATAATTGTGGACAGCCTGGACATTTTTCTAGAGATTGCACTAATCCCACCTCGACGTGTTCATATTGTAAATCATTGGACCACACTGTCAAAGAATGCCCATAGTTGATTGCTAGGTGGCAAGCCATAAACATAGGAAACCAGAACCCACCTCTAAATACCAATCCAAACATTCAAAAGATTTATGTTGAACCGTGAGAACCTAATACTATTTTCGTAACAAGAGGAGGTGTTGCAGCTAGAGGAGATCAAGAAGTGACATACGGACAACCAAGAGTTCTACCGACACCACAAAAGAAAACATCATTTGATGTCCAGAAATAAAAGGAAGTATTCTTTTATGCACGTCATGATTTCATCGAAAAAAATGAAGCATCGATTTATGTTGTTGTCCCAATATTGAATGAAGGACCAATCTTGGAAATGCCTCAAATATTTAAACAATTATTTCAAAGAAAACTGACAAATAAGGTAAGCAAGCTGAAAATTTTATCTAAAAGTTATTTAGCACTGATAGAAGATAAGGATGTTGTGGTAGAACTATCATCTTTAGTCGAAGAACCTCAACCAAGTGTGCCACCATAAAAGAAACTTAACCACATTGGTAAAAGACTGAAAACTCACCACGAGCTAAGGATGAATGCCTAGATAGGTGACTATGACATGGTCTATATCATTCAATATTTGCACTAAGATGTTAATATTCTCACCATGCAGACATGGGAAAGTATGGAAAATCCAAGACTAGTATGGTATCCTGTTCAACTAAGGTCAGTCAACGATTCAAATATTTTGCCTATCGGTCGACTAACACAGGTTCCTATCGAAATAAAAGGACTCCAGACCTATCCATATTTTGAGGTTATAGATATTGTTGGCGGTACAAATCCATATCCCTCACTTTTGGGGATTGACTGGGCTATCGACAATCAAACCATTATAAATTTTAAGAAAATGATATTAACATTTGAGGATACATAACTACGGGTGGTCGCTCCAATTGATCCTTTGGAAGGCCATAGATATGTCAATCAGGTAAACAATGAAAGAGAATATGGATATTTGGATCATATCTATAATATTACTTTTGCTATGGGCGATTATGTTTATTTGATAGCCAATGGAAAAATTAGTTGGTGAAGTATTAACTCATGTTCATCGGACTCAGGAGAAACTCTAGAGAACTAGAAGTATCAACTACATGAAATATCAATGCGGAAATGTGCAAGAATGACGAAGTATATAGGACGGGTAGACACTAAGGTATGTGATCTACCTACCTATAAAGGTTTACCTAATTTGGAATCCTTTATTATAGAGTTCAAAGAGAAAGTATCTAAACCTAAGTGCTTGTTATCTATGGATGTTGCATTAAAGAATACACCCGCAAGATGAAAAGTTTCTCATAAGCAATCTATTTCAGAATGGCCTCAATGTCGAAGATTGTTAGAAATATGATTTGGTGAGAAGGTGCTCTATACTGGTCAGAAATATATTGGACTGGCTAATCCTGTCGAGCATATTGCACATTGTCGTGTGACATGGGAGACATCACCGCGACAGGAATGGTTTCATCATTTTATACACACCTTGGACATGATACCAAGAAACTGGTATAAGTCGGTTAAGCTGCAACAAGAATCGATTGTGTGAGAAGACATAGTTGTCGATTTCACGCATACATTTCGATTTGTTGATGATGATCTACAAGTAATCAGAACTAATATCTTTGAATACATCCCTGTGTCGATGTCAAGTTTTTTAATCCTCTTAAAAAAAGTGAATATTCGTTCTCTAGAGAACCCAAAAATTTCCAATATTTGGGAGTATTGGGATGATGAGACAGTAGGGAAGATTACATAATTATTGCATGAATTCCGGAACTTGTTCCCTACTAAATTTTCATAAATGAAGGGAATTGTTGGTGATCTCAAAGAAACGAAGATTCCCTTGAAGCACGACACAAAACCTATCAAACAACAACCATATAGACTCAATTTGAGATATAAAGAAAAATTCAAGATAGATTTAGACAGAATGCTAGATGCAGGTATTATAGAACCTGTCAAGGAATCTAAATGGGTTAGCCATATGGTGGTGCAAGACAAGTAAACTAGTGAAGTTTGTATCTGTGTCAACATGAGGAAGCTAAATGATGCCTGCCTGCATGACCTATTTCCGACCCCGTTTATAGTGAAGTGTTGGAGAGCGTCGGAGGACAAGTATATTTATTTAGTAATGGATTCTATGGGTACCATTAGATAAGAATTTCAAAGGAATATCAGTAAAAAATACCTTTGCAATGGAATGGGGATGCTTCCAATATACGTTAATGCCCTTTGATCTTAAGAATTCTCTTGCTATTTTTTCTACAATAGTCGTAGCTGCTTTTAAATATTTCATCCATGAATTTATTGAAGTATACTTTGATGACTAAATAGTCTATGTCCTAGTAAAATATCACATTGAGAGTCTCAAAAAATGCTCGACCGATGTATATAGATCCCTATTTTTCTTAATTTAAAGAAGTGTGTTTTTGTGCCCCTTTTGACATATTGCTGGGCCATGTGGTTTGTCGAGATGGAATATTAGACCCTGCAAAGATATTGATTATTGTTGACCTACCACCACCCATTACAATGAAACAGTTGAGAACTACATTGGGACATATGAGGTATTATATAAAATTTATTAGAGGATATGCAAAGGTTACAACTCCCATGAAAAAATTGTTGAATAAGGATGTCAAATTTCAAGGGAATGAACAATGTCAAGTGAATCTAGATATTCTTAAAAATAAGATGGTTACAGCACCTATATTGGTATTTCCATATTGGAAAAAAGAATTTCATGTACATGTCGATGTGTATTCTGTCGCGCTCGGCATTGTACTTGCACAACCAGGTGAGGGTTCTATTGATCACCCTATTGCATTTGCTAGTAGAAAACTGTGAGAAAACTATCGACAACAAAAAATAACTTTACCACTACCGAAAGAGGACTTGATATAGTATATGCTCTTAAAAAAATTTGACATTATTTGTTGGGAGGACATTTCAAGATGTATACAGATCATTTTGCATTGAATTATTTGGTCGATAAGCCAATTTTTGGGGAGAAGATCTGTCGATGGATTCTCCTATTCTAAGAGTTTGACTTTGAAATCATTTTCAAGTCGAGTCAACTAAATTAAGGACCCGACCATCTATAGAGGCTAGAAAGTGGAGAAGAGCTTGTTAATATCAACAATAATCTTCCTGATGCATAGTTATTTGCAGTTAAGATGTTCGATGATCACTACAAATATATTATACATCTATTAGCTACCGTATATGCAGTAGAAGTCTTTAGCACAACATAGTAGAAGCAATCAATTATAAAAGATGCATATTTTCAAATAGTTGCTCGACAATTATATAAGATGGAACTAGATGAAATACTATGTTGTTGTGTTTTGGAACATGAGAGACCGATGGTATTTAATGAAGCACATGTTAGTTTTGCAGGAGGTCACTATGTAGGAAAAGCGACAGTACGCAATATTGTACAGGTAAGATTATGGTGGCCTACTCTACATGTAGACACTAGAGACTATTATCGTCGATGTGATATTATTCAAAGAACTAGAAAACCATCATGAAGAGATGAGATGTCATTGGTACCACAATTGACTTTGCGAGCATTTGATAAATGGGTTCTTGATTTTGTGGGTCCTATTAATCCACCGGGAAAATGAACAGGTGCATGTCATATAATCATTGGGACATACTACTTAACCAGATGGGATGAAGCAGCACCAGTAAGGGATTATATTGCTGCGACTGCTGCAAGATTTTTATTTGACCATGTTGTGACCTGATTTGGATGCCCAAAAATCTTGGTAAGTGATCAAGGTACACATTTTGTGAATCGGCTAATTGACAAATTAACTGAGGAATTTAATATTCAGCATTGGAATACAACACCATATCACCCACAAGAAAATGTTGTTGTTGAATCATTCAATAAGATATTGGATAATGCATTGAAAAAAATATTTAATGTTTATAGGGATGATTGCGATCAGAAGATACCTGCAATATTATGGGATTATCGCACAACCTACAAAAAGTTGACAAGATAAACTCTGTTCAGATTGGTTTATGGAAAAGAGGTTGTCATGCCACTAGAATATATTGTCCCTAGTCTCAGGACAGATGTGATTACTAAGATGACAGACGTTGGTGTTATATAAGAAATATTGTCATAGCTGGTACAGTTGGAATAAGATTTCTTTGTCATAGGATATCATCAATGTATCGAGAAGGAGCGCCAGAAATCTTGGAATGGTAGTCATATTAAGTTTAAGCGGTTTCAGGTCGAATATCTTGTTCTCCTATATCACAGTAAATTTATGAAGCATCTTGGCAATCTTCCAACACATTTGTTGGGACCATATGTTGTCATTCATATCACTGATGGAGATGCAGTCCAGTTACAGAAGTTAGATGGTACACCCTTCAAGGGGTTGGTAAATGAAAGTCGAATAAATCCTTATCAAGATAGTCACACTTCAGTTGATTAAAAAAAAAAATTAAAAATCGCAATTTTATTATGTTTTTTTATGTCGCAAGTGTAGAATTGTTTCACTAACTATACTGATGTCCCAAGAGAATTGATGTCACAAGAAAATTTTTGTATCGCGATGAAATTTCGTCACAAGTGATAGTTGGGTAACAGTTAATTTGAGGTAACGATGGATTTCGGCGGCATGCTTTTTGGTCCCATCTTCCATTAATGTACAATAACTACATGTTTTCCTAACAAGTGAAGTGATGGTTTGATTGGCAGTTTTTATTGAAATGGTTGAAAAAGATTACTCCATGTGACAGAATTAGTCACCACCTTCTCAATTTATTTTAGACCCATGTAAACGAATAACTTCTTCCATGTGTACACCTATTTCATCTTTGCACCAAAGTTTGTTCATTCATTTGCATCCAAGTAACTAACTTATTGAGACAAGTTATATGTCTACAAATACTTTGAAGTCGAATCCATATAACTATTATGGAATCCCTGTGTCCAGAACCAGTACTGCTCATGGATTTGGAATGTAGGCTCCTCCCCCCATGCCTATTATTGAAGAGGCACCAGAATTTCTCTCGCTACCAGCGTCGACCGACCCATAAATAAAAAAATTGAATTGGTTGCGGAACAGCTCATCAACAAAGAACAAAAGATACCCATGATGCCGAAGCATCATGATGTGGGTTGGAAACAATGTTTCCTAGATGCATTCATCCAAGGCCAGATGAGGCACCTCATGCCAGGATTAGTAAGAAATCCAAATATATGTTGGTCAAGACATCCATCACGAAAGGAGTCCATGTAGACCATGATTTGAAGAATATGGGATTCGTAGACCATGATCTGTGAAAGTTCCATGAACTCGCCATGTCACGGTAGATGACCTCTATGCAAGAGACTAAAGATGGACTTATTCACTTGGTTCTAACGGAGTGGGAAAGAGGGTTGGAGAAGTTGGGATTATTGTCGTTGATGCACATGCCTTATTTTGGAAGCACTACAGAAGTACATATGTGCGTCAAGAAACTGCTAGTATGTTCCCATGGAGGATGCCTCTAAATGGATCGACAAATTTTAGTGGATGTCAAACTAATAGCTTCAATAACTAGACTTCCTCTTGCAGGGGTCGACCCATCACCCTTCTTCACTGGAAAGGAACAGGATCTGAGCCTCGTCAACTAGATGAAAGAAAAATACAACTTGTCCAGATATAAGAGAGGCTTCTCTATTGCCTCTATCATTGACACTGTTGTTTGGTTCGCTGCAAAAGTATTATCAAGCAAACTTATAATGAATATGTGACCAAACCAGTGTACAACTGAAATGATTGTTGCGGCATAGCAGTGGGTTGCAGGCATCTAGAAGAACTGGTCGACCTACCTATTGAATGTATTGCTATCAGATGCAATCGATGCTCAAGAGAAAGGTAATCCTTTTAACTAATCATGTATTTTACTTTTAATATCATTTATTGCATGGGCCTAGTCGCTACACTACTACAGGGTGGACGTACATGTGCCATTTCAAGGGGCGCAATACTAGAACCTTTGGTATGACAATGATTATCCGTGTTGGCAGATAGATAATAATGTTGATAGATAATCCATGTTGGCAGACAGATATTCCGTGTTGGCAGACAGATAATCCGTGTTGGCAAACAGGTAATAATCTGTGTTGGTGATGAACTGAGGTATCACATTGGGAAGTAGGTAAGGATTCTTGTGAAGACTGTCAAGGGGTTCCATAGCATCATCATATTTTTGGTCGCATCTCACCACCTCTTTATACAGCCATGACATGGCCCTCAGAATCAATGGTTGGCTACTTAGTTTCAACTAACAAAACAAGACATTGAAACAATTGTTCTGGATTGGCCCGAAGAGTGGAAACAACCTGTCATGGATGATCAAATATCTATTGAACTTGACATAGCGTTGAACAGGACGTCGAGAAATTAGGGAGGAGATACACAAGGAGAATAAATCCCATGAAGTTCCCTTATGTCAACAAAGAAGAATATAGCAAGACCTCGACATCTCCAGAACAAGGGGATAAGAGAAAAAAATCTGAGGAGTCAAAGAAGAGTCATAAAAAGAAGAAGGTCTACAAAACATATGGAATGTTTTCCTTACCAATGATGACTATAATCTCATTTTGCATCGAATGGAGGAAGTGGTGAATGAAAATTGTAAAAATATTGATGAAAGGCATACTGACTTAGCCAACGGTATTACGGACTTACTACAGACTCTTGTGTCACAGTAAAGGAAGTTTGAGTAGTGGTCAAGCGGGAACTGTGTCTGAATATGTCATGGGAAGAAGTTTGTCTATTAAAGGAATGACCTATTGAGGTGCCCTTGATAACCCCACACAAAAATATTCAAGTGATTTCCAAGGCACTTAACTTAGGTACGCCAGAGAATAATTCCATGATAAAGGACATTGGTCATGTGACTATAGATTTTTCTATAATCCTGATGTATTTATTGCATAGTATTCAGTAGACTAGAGTAAATGAGTTAAAGGAATAAGAGAATGTGGTGTTTGAACAACTTAAGCACTCGAGGAATACCATTGCATCTCTTAAAAACAAAGTCAAGAGATGGAGCAGCAATCAAAAACATGGCAGGACAATAGGCAGAGGTTGGAGAAAGTTATCGCGCTTTTCTGCCATGAATTCTTTGAAGAGGGAATTGCAACTGAGATTCTCCCATAAGCTAGAACTTTTTGACTTGGGGAAGTAGTTGTCAACCTCTGTAAATGAGTCGCGGAGCTAGAAACAAAGTTGACTCCTAGTACACCCCCTGAGGTACTGGAATCCCGACGGAAGGCAGTAACTGAAACTGTGCAGACGATTTAGGAGGTTGAGGCACTTTGTTCCAAAGCAGATGCATAGGTTTCTAGGTCATGGGAACCCTTAATGGATAATACAGAGTTGGAATAGGTAACATAGCAGCTTCATACCGTAGAAGTGAATCGAAATGGACTAAGGACTGGATTGAAGAAATTGTCATCAGTTGAAAATATGAGCAAGGTTATTGGCATCAAAATCTTACATTGGAGGTTGCTAAACTATGGACACAACAACAAAAGAAAACAAAATGTGTCGTATAACTCTAGGCTAAAGAAGAATAGGTTACAGAAACAATTCGCCCGATCCATGAAAGGGTGCGACAGGAGATGAATCCGACAGGAGTAGAAACTTTGGAACATAACAATTCTGAAATTGTCGATCAAATGCAAACACTCAAAGAAGATGTGCAACAAGAAGCGGAATTTGTACTAAATATCTATTCGTATATTCAAAGTAAACTCGACCTGACATAAATTTCATACTGAAGTGGCTTAAGAGAAGCCACGGGTGATTGTTGGGGGCATGTTGGCCGTAGGAAAATATAGAAGAATTTTGCTTGTAAAGATGAAGAATCTAATCGTAAGGTGGGAAAGACCACGACGAAAAAGGCTGTGACAAAAGAGGAGAAGACATAATATTGTTAAATATGTGTCTTTAATGTCTATGTCTACTATGAATGAATCTTTATGAATCTGTCAAACATCTAAAGATATAATATTGTATAATGTTGATTGATATGTGTTAAAAACTATATATGTTGTCTATGTGTGTCGACGGATCGATATGCCTTACTCTCTCATGTATGTATGATGATGGAAGCATATTCATTGGTTTTGGACAAGAAACTTGATCATGCTATAATAAATAAATCCCCTTCCATGACTACAAAAACTTGATTCTTGCAGTCCCCATATATATCTTGGGCCGAGATCTTGGGCTTTGTTGACACACGGAGGATTCTGTACCTAGGTCAGTAGAAACTACACAAACAATGTGCTTCTCGGTCTCCCCCACATTTGATAACAATTTTGCAACCTTATTCCCATTTATTTTGACATGAATGAAGGTCCAAGCATGGGGAATGCTTAGCAAGGCTTCCAAATTTTGCACTTTGTAGACAAGTCAGCAACTATCTACCACCTTAGACAACTTCTTTCCCTTCTGTAAACTTTTCTCCATCTGGAAAATAGCTCGAGAGTCCCCTTTGATGACTGTAGTCTCCAAACCTTTTTTGATAACAAGGTTTATCCCGAATATGAGGCACTATAGCTCTCCAACGTGTTTTGTTTCATTGCTAAGGTATCCAAAATAAACATGCATTTTCTCACTTTCCTGATTTCTCATAAATCCACCAAAACTAGCAGGTCCCAAGTTGGACTTGGAGGCCCTATCAAAATTCCATTTAAAATATCCCTCCAAGGGAGGAGCCCACTAGTATGGACTAGCCTGGGTAACCTTTTTATTTTTTCTTTTGACCCATCCTTCATTTGGTGCGTTTAAACCCCATTCTGCGAGGATCCTTTTTTCTGAGTCTACCATTTTCCAGTCCTTGTCATCCCACTAGGTGACTCTGATAGTTTCTTGAATATGAGTTTTAATCCTCATCCAAATTTTCCAAGGATAAGTGTTGAATTCTTGGAATATCTTACAATTCCTCTCCTTCTATATTTCCCACACCAAAAACCTCGGGAAAGACAACCAAATGGAATTTATAGTGGAGATTTGAAATGCCGTCAATTCCTGGTATCTAACGATCTAATAGGGATGCCCTATTATACAATTTGATCGTCTGAAATTTTATGCCCCTCTAGCCCAGAAATTAGCAACAAAGGGGCATGAATTCAGCAGATGACCCATAGTTTCCTCCTCATCGCAATAGATGGGGCATCGTGAAGGTCCAACCACCCCCCATCTTTTAAGGTTTTTCATGGTTAAAATTCTTCAATAAATGACTAACGAGATGAAAGTAGCAATATCCATCCAAGGGTTCATCTTCCAGAATTTTTTTGATATTTATTATTTCCTCTCATCCCGATGGTTAGTCCAAATTTCATAAACTTACTTAGTGTTAAAAGTACCTTTTGATGAGTAGCCCCATCTCAAGTTGTCTAGGTCATTATGTATTCTTACACATCTGTCTTGAATACTATGATAAATACTAGGACACTCCTCTTCCAAGACCCTATAAAGCCACCATTTAGGAGGATTCCACTCATGGTAGTCCTCTTCCCCAGTCATTGGTTTCCATAATTTATTAAAAAATTTCATACCTAATGCCCTGCATCTATCCTGGTTGCTTCCTATGTTAATCTGAGTATACAAATTAGGAATCTTCTGCCAAGAGTGCTGCTAGAAATTCATTGATTCCCCATCTCTAACTTCCCAGAAACTCTGGTCTTGTATTATACTCCTACTATGTAAAGCGGTTTTTGTCAGGAATATTTCAGCTTCTGCGAACAGAAGTTGTTCCTCTGGTCTGAATCGTTCAGATCCAAAAAAAATACGTGAACAACAAAGGATGAAGACCTTCCCTGAATGTTGTAAACACTTGGAATAATGCTTTGATGACGAACCTGTGTACCTACAGAACATGTTAAACAAACAAGAACACCAAAGCTACCAGAACATCATTTACACATCCATACTAGTGACTAAGGAATCCAGTAACATATACATGCAAGATCAATACAACAGATATGTGGGACGGAAATCAGCTTTGCATTAAGAAATCAATGAAGAAGCTTACAGCCATTTCCTTAGTGTTGACAAACTCCTCCATAAGACAAACACCTCGTCCCCGACAGCTCCAACTTGCTCTCCTATGCTCTCCAATGGATTGGGCTAGATAGTCAATTCAACAGCATAACATTACCATTCAGTTCTCTCCCTCAACTATGGGACATGAGCTTGTATTTATAGGGCTCAATGGATAGGGATAGTTGAGAGAATTGTGGGTGAGGTGGCTATAAGATCCTACCAAGAGGGATCTCGACTCCAACTAACCCATATTTATAGGGATAAGGGAGGACACGAGGCTCATGTTCTAGAAGCCTCGAGAATCCTCTTTTTTTCCAATTTTACCAAGGGTGCCGCTTATGTTCCTTTATGACAGAGTGGTGAAGAGTAAGAACCACTTCAAGAACAAAGAATATACGTGGTGGCACCGCTTTTCTATAATAGGACTCAGGTGGTGCTAAACAAGGTACCGCTCATCAGCTAAAGGAAAAAGGTGATGCTAGGTTTTTTCATGTAGAATTGACATCCAAAGCATGTTTTCCACTCCAAGTTTGGGATTTAGGGAAAACATAAGTGTCAAAGATCTCATCACATGTTGGTGACAGGATTTGGGTATAACAAAATGCCCCCCAAAGCATGAGGCTTATAGGGATACGATAAGTGAGAGATTTGAGAGAACAAGTTGTCACTTTGAGGTAAGAGTCAGCTTGATCGGAGAGTGTTGTCTAGTAGGCATCTGCAATACATCAATATTTTTGACTCATAGACAAATGTAACTAACTCATGGTTGCAGACCAACACAAGGCAGATCCATGAGAGGAATAAACAACCATGGCTACTAGAATACAGCGTAGATCCATGTGATAGAGGACTCAAACTTGGACATAGATACCAGACATACAACGTAGATCTATGTCATGCAGACGCAAATTTGAGCATAGCGACAACCATACAAATGTGGATCCTTGCTTGATATACAAAACTCCATCGCAACCTGGGGAAAGCAATGAGTGTTAAACAAGTTCCTAGGGACTTCGTCTTGTTTTCCACAAAGTACGATTCTATCTATGTGATTACAATGTTCTGAAGTTGAACATGGTAGAAACCACTTGATTACCGTCCAATGATGTGAACCGTTAACAAGTGCGAGGGATATCACCATTGGTGTCAATGATTCCCAAGGTACCCTAGTACAATCTACTGAGTGTGAATGGATGTCTTGATGTCGAACAACCAGTCGATTCTATCGATCAAAGGTCAATGACGTGAACCTATGTCGAGAGCGAGAGAATCTGTCATTGAGGCATACATATCTCAAGGTACTAAATTTGTTTCTAAGACTATTTCCCGGATAATGAGCTGATGTCGACAGGAATAGTCTCATCGAAGGAGGGCCATGATGAATCCCACATCGACGACACGAAACTCGAAACAAAGTTCTGGAATGATGTGAATGAGGTAACCATAAGACTGACTCAAAAGTACTGACATAGAGACTGTTTTGACTGCAGAGGTAAACTTTTTCAACTTCCCTTTGAACATCGGGCGGCACGACAAAAGACTTGGCAACATGACTAGACCAGAAAAACACACAATGTGATGGTGGAAAATGCATTCTTTTGAAAGACTCAAAGGAGTGACATGACTCATGAAATTAGATCATCATGGAAATCAGGTGAATACCCAATTGACTGAAATGAGATGCAGACAAGTGCCATGTTCAAAGGTAATGACAAACTGCAATTTATTTTCAAAATGATTCCCTTCCCTTAATTCCCCATCATGGTTGATGAGTGCCTCTTTTCATTTTTATGAGTTCAAAGAAGGTAACAAACACTCGTTGTAGCTCATCCGAAGACAAGTCCAAACTCATATGTTTTACGAACCTGAGAGAGGAGGGGTTCATTCCCAAAAGAGGGTCTATCAATGTTTAATTTAACGAGTCCAATGAAAGTTAACTTGGTATCGTTCATGTTTAGAGAGTCTGAACAACCACGTAAGAAGAATCCATAGGGTCCTTTTTCATAAATAGTTCATCTAAACCAAAAAAGTGATAACCTACCGTCATATGAATGACTCTTCAAGTGCTTTAACAAACATGAAGAAGACAAGATCACTCGGCAATCTTTTCGTATTTAAGGTGCCCGAAAAGAGTTTAAAGAAGACTCCACTAGGTCTCTTTTCGCGATGAGGGATTTTACGAGTCTGAAAAGAATCAGAAAAGGACTCGGACCTTTGATGCTAAGTTTGAGAGCATGACCAAAGTGTTGCAATAAATGCTCAAAGACTTTTTTCATTTTATGGTAGTACGAAAAAGTCAAAAACAAACTCCCAAAACTTCTACTGCTACTGCTCTATATCCTACAATGACTTAAAAAACAACCGTTAAAATCTCCAATAAATGACATTAAAGGATCATGACTGATAGATTTTAAAAACTATGACATGCCAAAACCTAGAATGCTTATAAAAGTTATGTAAATAGTAAAAAACAAAACATTTTACCATTTACCAATAGTGAAGAGCCTTTGGAGAAGTTTCTTGGTCAGATTTTCAGTTGGTGATTCTGGGAGCATCTACCATCGAATTTACACATCGTCAGTTCTAGGTAAAAGCTTGAACCCTGCTCTTTCATTTTATGCTTTAATTTTTTATTTTTGGAGGTGTTTTGGGCTATTTGAGCGAGCCCTAAAACCATGAATGCGGGCACCGCTCTTATCCTTTGCGGGATAAATGGTACCCTGCAGGAACTGCGCCTAGAACACTTCACACAGGCGGTGCCACCGCCTACCCTCAACAGCACTCAGGCGGTGCTGGCCATGGGTAAAGAAAAATATATGTACAAGGCAAACTAGCTCATTTTTTATGATTTAAATGGTTGATACTGTTTCTAATTGGCCTTGTGATTGTTTTGAGCAGGTTTCTATTGATCAAAAATGGTTATTTGAAAAGAGAGGAAACATGAAAATGATGATGCATTTGTCAAATGAAATACAGGTTGTATAGCCACGTTGAGAGACTGTGGTCTTCTAAATTTTTTCCGCACACCCAGCATGGTGTCACATGAGCGCTTATTAGAGCATATTCTCTGTATGTGGAATCTGAATCAACAGTATTTGGAGGTGGGTGCTCATGTATTGACAATTGAAGTAGAAGATATCTACTTCCTGACAGGCCTATTGAGAAGGGGTGCTCCCATATCTTTGACTGGTTCCTGTGGAGGGGACATCACCACCCAAGAACTAATAAATCAACATTGTATTCCTGGGACCAGAACATTGGGGAATAAAATTCCCATAAAAGCAGTGGTGGATGGCCCTCTTCGCATAGTTTTATTTACCATGCAAAGAGTGGTGGGGAGCCAAGGGGTTCATCAAGCATCTAGAGCGCATATTATCTACGCTATAGAGGTTATGGCGCTCACAGTCTTCAACTGGGCGGAGGCTCTACTTTCGGTTTTCAAAGATCAGCTGACCATGTGTCGGCAGGGAGAGTTGAAGCAGTTCGGCTTCGGATCCATATTAGTGTGTTTCTTTTTTGAGCGGGTCCACCAGTTGAGACCCCAGGTGGTATTCACAGATTTGAGGGTGAGAGACCCTCACATGCTGAGGTGGCTCCAGATCATGGCCTGCACAGGGGCAGGTAGAGGCAAGGTGAAGTTCAGAGACCCATTTTTTCGATGGCTGAGAGACCAGCTCCTCATGGTTGAGGACTATGCATACGCGGGCACTAACTTTAGTGGTGACCATGATCTACCGCTTCCACCTGGTGGACAGTGGGGAGATATTGGTAAAAAACAAAAACCATAAAATGGCAAAAAAAATTTATGTTTTAATGTTTTATATTTTTATATGTAGTAATGAGATTTAAATGTTTTCATGCAGATGTCGTAGCAGCACGACCTGGGGGATCTTCCCTACTAGACAGGTGAGTAGGAGCTCATTTTGTACCACAGGGCGATGATGTGACAGGGGATCTAGAGGAGAACCTCAAGAGGTTAACTCTAGACATCTCGGATGCCTTGATCGACGACCTCCCACTGAGGTACCAGAGGCCCACTACAGGAGTACCATGTCGTTTCAGTAGACTGCTACGTCGAGTAGCCTAGGAGTTCATGTGTTACCACGAGCATCACTAGATGATAGGCCACATGATGTATTACTGAAAGCTGATAGATAGCTTCAGGATTTTTGTATGATGATTTTTTCCCTGAAATCCTAAGTGCTTCAGATGAGGTCTCGTGACCTATTTTTTGTAAAACATTTATATATATCTATATATATACAGACTTCTACTTTTGGTGTTTATATGTCTCAAATGGAAAATGTATTTATATGAGTTTTATGTGTCTTTTACAGTTTATTTATAGTGAACTATGTTTGATTTTCATGTCATGAATGGGCAATATGCCAATCTAGGATGTAATTTTCCAATGAGTCGGCAACTGCATTATCTTCCCTAGGGATATGCCTATAGGTAATAGCTTCAAATGACCTCTCTAATAAACATACCCTACAGAAAAGACGGAGAAGCATGGGATTCCTAATGGTATAGACATGGTTTAAATGACAAACCACTAGTTGTGAGTCCATCAAAACTACCAAGTTACGAACATCTTGGGAGACAATTTCAGTCAGGAGACCTATGACTGCTTGATACTCGATGATATTGTTGGTAGCAGGACCAATACAAACCACTCCTAAACTGACCAAATTGTAAGCTGGGAATAGTGAACCCAAGCAGCTGAGGCAATATTCAAGGTTTGGCGGCAAGCACCATCAGTGAAGTCGTAGAAATCCATCTGCTCTACATGACCAAAACATGGTATAAACAGATGTGGACACTAAGTTCAAAACCATATTGAAAATACTTAAGCACACTGAAAAGTCAAGTAATATACATATATACAAGGTACTATACAAGAAAGGTCTAAGCATAGTACCTCTTCAAGTACAACCCATTGCGAGGTTGTCCTAAGGGGGTTCCATCATAGTCCACGAGCTCATAGGCCCCTTTCTTTAGAACTTTGGAAATAATGAAAGGACCGTACCACATGGATTCGAACTTCCCTTTACCTAGTTTGTCATATCTATGATCATAGGTTAAAACTAGGTCAACTTCGTTAAAGGCAGGAGGTTGGACAGACTTGTCATACTTCGCCTTGACGCGTTTCTTGTGTGCCTCATTGGCTAAGGCAGCATCTCTTCTAGTTTCGTCAAGGTTGTTCAAGTAGAGAAATCTTTGTTCCTTTGAGGAAGTGTCTAGGAGAAGTTCGATGGCAAGTTTCAAGGATGGAATTTGACATTGGATAGGAAAGACAGCTTCTAGTCCATAGATAAGCTAGAAGGGTGTAAAACCAGTAGTTGTTTTTACCAAAGTCCTATAAGCCCAAAGAGTGGAGAAAAGAATATGGTGCCAGTTTGATTTATGCTCTCCAAACATCTGACGCAGCATTGTTTTCAAAACTTTGTTAAGGGCCTCGACTTGACCATTAGCTTGCGGATAATAGGGCATTGAGTTTTCATGACGAAAACCTATCTTGGAATTTAATTCCTCCATCATTTGATTACGGAAATATGATCCGTGATCCATAACTATGGACTGTGGGACTCTGAATCTTGCTATCACATGATTGAACAGGAAGAAGGTGGCAGTCTTACCGTCCTCTGCATATGTAGGCATAGCCTTAGCTCATTTTGTAAAATAATCAATGGCTACGATGATGTAACCATGCCCCCGACTAAGGTAGGCTTACAATGCATGTAATCGATCCCCCATTTGGTGAAAGGGCCAACGGAAATGACGGGGTGTAACGGAGAAGGGTGGGTGCACTTTTTTGGATAGAAATGTTGACAGGGTGGGCATTTCTTAATAGCCTCGTGACAATCTTTAAATATTGAAGGCCAAAAATAGCCAGCACGAAGGATTTTCTGGGCTGTAACTATCCCAGATAGATAACCGCCACATGCTCTAGAGTGGCAGTCATTCAAAACTTGTTTAGCTTCCTCTTGGGTAAGGCATCGCCGGAGAATGAAATCGATACCACATATTTACAAAGTGTCATTCAATATGAGGTAGTATTTTGCGTGGTGACGGATATGGCGGCGATCATCACGAGATAGAGTGGGCTGAAATATTTGTGTCTGGAGATAAATGAGCAAATCTCCATACCATGGGTCAATAGTGCTTATCAAGAACAGGAATTTATCCAGGAATGAATCACTGGGCTTAGATTCCGTCGAAGCACAGGGAAGATCACACATAAGCTCAGCAAAGACCAAGGATTTCTTTGACATAGCTTTAGTAAATTCAAGATCAAAATCTTGTAGGATGACTATCCATCAAGAATACTTTCCCCCAAGCACCTGACGAGTCAGGATGTAATACATAGGGTTCTGGTCTGCCAATTCGATGGTTGTGCAGAGCAAAATGTTGAAAAGTCAACAAGAAACATGTGTCTAATTTACTTTTCCCTTAATTAAATTAGACAATAACTATTAGTCTGTTATCTCGTTCATAACTGAGTGAT
>LPNX010267115.1:107537-310683 GCA_001517045.1 Pseudotsuga menziesii
CAAGTTGCTGATGGGAGTGTGGAGAAATACAAGGCCAGGTTTGTGGCCCAGGGCTTCTCACAGATTGAGGGGATAGATTATGGTGAGACCTTTGCACCTGTTGCAAGGTACTCTTCCATAAGATCCATCCTTGCACTCTCAGCGCAGATGGGCTGGCGCATTCATCAGATGGATGTTAAAACTGCGTTCCTCAACGGGATCATTGAGGAAGAAGTGTACATTGAGCAGCCTGAAGGTTTTGAGACCTTTGACAGAGAGTCACATGTGTGCAAACTCAAGAGAGCACTGTATGGGCTGAAGCAAGCACCCCGTGCTTGGTACACTCGAATAGACAGCTATTTCACCGGATTGGGCTTCACCAAAAGTGAAGCAGATGCAAACCTATACCAATTGGTGGTGGAGGTTAAGCTTTTAATCATTGTGCTTTATGTTGATGATTTAATATTGACAGGTGATGAGCAGCTGATACACTCATGCAAGAAGGACCTTACAAAGGAGTTTGAGATGAAGGATTTGGGCCTTCTTCATTATTTCCTTGGTTTGGAAATATGGCAGCGATATGGTGAACTGTTTGTGTCTCAAGAAAAGTATGCAAGAGAGATACTGAGTAAGTTTCACATGGAGGGATGCAAACCCATGGATACTCCTCTTCCCGAAAACTGGAGGAAAGTGGATGCTACTTCTGAAGAGGTAGTGGATGCTACTGTCTATCGACAGTTAGTAGGTTCGCTAATGTATTTAGTGAATACAAGGCCAGATATTTGCTATGCGGTTAACCAGCTAAGTCAAGCAATGGTTAAGCCTACCAAACTCTTTTGGAAGGCAGGGAAGCATGTTCTGCGATATCTGAAGGGCACTGTTGAGTATGGATTATGGTACAGACAGACGGATGAGGTGAAGTTGCTTGGCTTCACGGATGCAAATTGGGCAGGCAGCCCAACGGACAGAAAGAGCACATCAGGAGGGATCTTTAGTATCGGATCTACAGCTGTGTCCTGGTACAGCAGGAAACAGAGATCCGTGGCACTTAGTTCAGCTGAAGCGGAATACATGGCATCGAGCCAAGCTGCATGTGAAGCTATCTGGATGAGGAAGATCTTGGTTGGATTGTTTGGTTCTCACTTAGATCCGACAGTGATTTATTGTGATAATCAGAGTTGCATTAAACTCTCGATTAATCCTGTGTTTCATGACAGATCTAAGCATATAGATATATGGTATCATCATCTCAGAGATTGTGTGCAGCGGAAGATCATGTTGCTTCAATACATTCCTACGGAAGATCAGGATGCAGACATTCTGACAAAGGCGCTCACCAAGAGCAAATTTGAATATCAAAGGGACAGGATTGGAGTGAAGGATAATCCCTTTCTTGTTGAGAGGGAGTGTTGAAAAGTCAACAAGAAACATGTGTCTAATTTACTTTTCCCTTAATTAAATTAGACAATAACTATTAGTCTATTATCTCGTTCATAACTGAGTGATTTGGAATTGTAACAGAATTATAAGGGTAGTTAAGTGAGTTAAGTTTAGTTGTATTAGTGTGAGTTCAGTGAATTAGTTAATTCACTAAACTCACAAGTTAACTCGCATACAACTGAAGACTTGCCACCGGTAACTATATGCATTCCAATGGACACCAGTTGAGATCATAGGTGAAAGGGACAGTTGACTGTCAGTTATGATTTGTTCACACATGCAGTGAATATGCTTATAAGCATGAGCAAACGCAGCAATTAATAGAGTTTCAATTGGATTCGATTCAATTGGGGAGAATTGCTCATCAGAGGTTGCGCAGAGGAGTTTGCGCATCAGCGTTTGTGCAGAGGAGGCAGGGTGTCTGAACACAGGGAATTGGCGCATGATTAGCTAATTCATGTATGGCATGGTGAGACTTTCGTATTTTACTGAGAGCTCTTGGATTAGAGTTTTGTATGAGATTGTTTCATGATTCATGATATACATATATATGATAGTGGGGTTTTGAGCTTTAAGCTTTCCCTGGAAAACATTGTGTTGTGTATTATTGATATTTCACTCTGTGCATTGTTATGTCAATCGTGGTTTAATTGTTTCCGCAATAATTTAGAGTAGAAGCGGTTCTGTATTTAACAAGAGGCAAATTTGTTAGATCAGGAGAATCTCAGGAATACATTAATCTGTATCGAAATTTCTACACAAAATGTAGTGACGAAATTTCTATACAGCAATGACCGTGGCCAATGCTAATTTCTCCATGTGTGAGTATCGAGTTTCGGAATCCATGAGATTCTTACTAGCATAGTAGATCATGTGCTCCTGACCGTCAGGATTCTCCTAGTGACCAAAACCATAGCGATGGTAGTAGTGGAGTCATCAATGTATAAGATAAAATCCTTTCAATAATCTGGGGGGTGTATCATAGGTGAGTGAGTCAGAGCGTGTTTGAGATTATCAAAGGCTCATTGGGCATGGTCATCCCAAAATAACGGAGTGTCCCTCTTAAGGAGACGCATATAACCGTATGTTTTCTCTGCAAAATTGCATACGAAATGGCGGAGGAATTTTGCCTTCCCTTGCAAAATTTGGAGTTCTAGAAGGTTGGTTGGGGCTGGTAGGGCTAGAATAGTGACAATTTTCAATTGATCTATCCAGATTCCATCCTTAGAAACCACAAAACCTAACAGGCGTCCCGTCTCGACGCAAAAAACACATTTATGAGGATTGAGCCATATGTTATAATGACGACATCTCAGGAAAATTTCTCTAAGATGACCAGGGTGTTCCTCCCGTCGCTATGAATGAGCTGGGAGGTCGTCATAGTACGGTTCTACAGTATGTTTTATATCGTGAAACGCATAGGACATAGCATGCTGAAAAGTGGCTCCGGTGTTTTTCAGGTCGAATGGTAACTTCCTATATGCAAAGGTTCCCCATGGGAAAATAAATACTGTCTTGTGTTGATCGGTGGGTAAAATCTCAGTCTGATTATAACCCGAAAAGCCATCCATAAATGAGAACATGACACTTTCGGCACAGTTGTCGATAATCTGGTTGATATGTGGAGTGGGAAAGTTGTCTTTGGGACAAGATTTGTTCAAATCTCTAAAATCGATGCAGACTCTAATGGTGCCCTGCTTTTTATTGATAGGGACGATGTTCAATACCCATTCCCTCAGGGGTACAAGATAAATAAACCCTGCTTTTAGAAGTTTTTCTATTTTAGCTTTGATAGCTACGGCTTTCCGTGGATGGACTTGTCTTAGTTTTTTCTTGATGGGTTTTGGAGTGGGATAGGTTTTTATTTCGTGAACCACAATGGATGGGTCTATCCCTGGCATTTCTTCGTAGGACCAAGAAAAATCATCTTGGGATTTTTTTAAAAGTGCTATGTATGCTTCAGATTCTTCTACTGAGCAGTTCTGCCCAACACGAACATGCTCAAGGGTGCCAAGCTTGGCTGATATGTCAATGGGATTTGTTTGAGTAATGTTGCATAGGTTTCCTTTACAATCCATGTTCTGCAACAATATAGGAGTTTGAGGTGTTTTGACAACATTAGTAGTAAAAAGGGATGCAAAATCATGGTCTACCGAACTGGTATTGGGGAGGAACAAGGATCTATGGTGATGATCCTCCCATATAGATTCATTCGTACTCATGATATCCATAATGGACTCATCAGAAGGAAAAGTCTGGGAGAGATAATCCAGAGTAGGAAGAGAGGGTTCTAACCAGTAGGGCAGGTGGTAAGGGTCTGAAGCCACCAGATGAAGGTCATTAGTGTGGTCATCGAAAAGGGTTTGGATAATGTTGTACATTGCTTCATGCAGACTCAACGAGGTGGACCCAACAATTTGTTTTCCCTTTGGATCATAATCAAATTAAGAAGTCATATTTACCACTGTCGTTTCTGTGTTAGGAGGGTTTGACAGAAAAATCCCAATAAGGGAAGAATCCTACAGCATGCCTACCCCAATCGACTGGTAAGGAGGAGGGGACTGGCCTAACATAGGGATGTTATTAGCCGTAGGGGTAGTAACATCCAGTGTACAGAAATTGAGCTGGTAAATGGTTACAATCGTACCTAGATGCAAAAATTGGACGGTTCAAAATACCGTTGAAGTGACAGTAGTCATGGTGTAAAACCAATTTCTTCCTAATAGGAGGTTGTAGTCTAATGGGGCATCTACTACTTCCACTTGAATGGAAATGGTTTTGTCCCCAAGCTAAACTGAAAGGGCTGGAATGAGACCATGGGGATGGAAACCTTGTCCATCAAAGGCTTTCAAAGTCGTTGGTGATGTTACAAGCTCGGAAGAGCCAATAGCTTTCCAACAAGACATGGACAAAACCGAAGTTGAAGCTCCTTCGTCTAAGACAGTTCTAAAGACCTTCTTTCATATTGCTTTCATTATGATTTGGAAAGCAAGTTTGTGAGGTAGCCTAGACTTATAGTTCTCGACATTAAAATGAATCAAATTAGTGTTGTCCAGGTCTAAAGCTCCTAACGCAGTTAACAAGTTTTTGTGTTGTGTTGGACAACTTTGGAATACTTCTAAGGTAGACATTGCACATGGTGCCTGAGCAAGATCTTCAACTACATTATAAAACTGGGCAGCTCAGGCATTAGGGTTAAAAACGGCCTTCCTAAGAGTACTCTTGGGTGGGCACAAAACCATGTTGAGATTAGGTTTCTTGATGGTTAGGGGACCAGTAGACGAGGACTCGGGAGAACCAGTAGAGGGAGATTTTCCTGAAGAAGAATTGTCTTCTTTCTTATCTGTGGGTTTGTCATAACTCTGAATTCGAGTATGCAAATTGATATTGTTCGAGAACATCATGCGAATTTCCTCTGAAGAACTAGAATTTCCATGATTAGACATATGGTCTATCAACTGTTGTTAAGAGGGAAAAGGATCCATGAGAACTTCTGGCGTGGGGTTAGTTTTTAGAAATTGATTGATTTCTTCACGACGAGGACACTCTTTCATGAAGTGGTCACCTCCGCATAGTAGACATGTATATTTCGCTTTTCTTTTACCTTTATCATTCTCATTGATGGTTGGTTTTGGATTCTCCTGTGGGTTTCCAGGTTTTTTGTTTTGGATTTACCTTTCTTTTTATTGTTGCTGGGCGTTTGTGTACTCTGAATGGAATTTACCTCAGCGGAAACCTTGGGATTTGAACATGTAGCGATGGAAATTTGGGGTTGCTTGGGAGGTTTCGCTGCTGACGAGGACTGGATTGAACCAACAATCCCATCAACAGGGGTTTTTGTTGGTGGCTTGGCAGGGTCGGTGCTTGGTCGAGGAGCTTGAGGGATCAAGTCATACAACGTTCCAGACTAAGAATATACCAAGTCCAGATATTGGGCTCGACTAATGGCTTGCTCTTTGGTAACGACACCGCCCATAGCCACATCTCGGGCGATTGGAGGCAACAAAGATTTAGTAAACCAATAAACTAACAATTGATCTGGGATATGAGCCTTAATAAGTCTTCTCCGCCTTCTCAACTCATGGATATGATCTGATATGTGGGTGGAGGTGTTCTGCGCAGAGAAGTTAAGAGATCTGTACCCATTTCATAACAGATAGGAAGCTGAAAGTGTGTAAGAAAGATAGTTTCCAAAGAACCAAAATCCACAAACGAATGTTGCGGAAGTTCAATGTACCATTTCGCGGCGGTACCAGTCAAATTTCGCTAGAAGAGTCTTAAACAAACGAAATCATCCATTAGGGAGTTTAAAGAACACCACAAATGGAATGTCATGACATGGTTTTTTGGATCATCTCCCTGCTTCCCAACGAATTTTTGGATGTTCGATGGTAACTTTACCGGAATGGGAGGCCACGAGGGGTTATGTCGTTAAACAACTTGGACAAATCAGGCAAGTCCAAAGTTGCTAGGAAAGGTAACTGGCGATTAGGTTGTGCGTACTGGTAGTATTGATAGGGCATATAAGGACCAGTAGGACTATAAGTAGACTGATAGACAAGTTGTTGAAACAGTTGTTGTGATGAAGAATCATCGGAAGATCCACCCATAGGGGGTTGATTACCAGGATCAGGACCGTTAGGACCACCGGAGCCTCTAGGAGGAGGACCACTAGGGCCTCTGGGACCACCAAGACCACTGGGACCACCAGGACCACCTAGGACACTAGGAGGAGGACCACCAAAACCTCTAGGACCCCTAGGAGGTAAACCTCTGGAGCCTCCGGAAACACTAGGAGGAGGGCCACCAGACCCTCCGGGACCATTAGGAGGGAAGCCACCAAGCCCCCCAGGACCACCAGGACCGTTAGGACCATAAGGAGGAAAGTCATCAGGGCCTCCAGGACCATTAGGTCCCCCAGAGGGAGGACCTCCATAAGGTGGCCCTCTGGCACACCCCGTAGTATATATAGGTATCCCTCCCATAGCTGGCATGTAGGACCAGTTAGGTTGCCCCCATGGAGTGAAAATATTAATAGGATATGGAATTCTAGCATAAGGCATTCCTGTAGGGGTGGGTTGGTAATTGATATTTCCTATAGGTACTTGATTTGTTGTGTAACCATACTCCCAAGAGGTTTGATGGGTTACAGGTTGTGCCCCCAAGGGCTGACCTGAGATGGATGGGGGGTTAACCACATTCGTATGGGTAGGAGGGACATAGACTGTAGATTGCTCTATACTAGAGGTCTGTCCATGACTAGCTACAACTCTAGTGACATGTAACGTAGGTTGTGTCGGGGGTCGCCCCTTGGCATTAGAAGGTATTGATGAAACAGGAATTGAATGTTGTTCCCCAAGGGCGGAAGACCCGGGAGGATTTGGAACAGACATAATATGGGAGGTGGTGGGATTGGTAGTTTGACCTGGATTATGCAGAGTCACAGCATGATCTAGAATAGGTCCAATGGGTTTCATAGAATCAGCAAGTGAGTGATATCCCACAGGCCAAGGGTCCGTATTATGAGGAAAAACTGTTGAGCAAGGTGGTGGAGTACCCGATATGTTATCTATTTTCTTCTCAAGTTCTCTTGCACGGAGAATAGTTGCCTGGTATTGTCTACATTCTTCTTCATTTGGTGAAATTTCTTGAGAAGAGGTTGGACGGGTTCCAAACGAAGCCATAGCCTGTCCCATAGAGGTATCCCAAAATGGAGCATTGGGACCATAATATGGACGTGTAGTATCATCAACATGGCATTCTATGGGAAAATGGAAAGGAGTATCACCCCTAGAAGTTTTTTGAGCCAAGGGAGGATTGTGCGAAGGATATGGATCTTCGCTTTCTTCAACCACATTTTCTCTCGATTGGGAGTTGGTAGCAGCTCCTTGGTTGATAGCTTCCATAGGATCTTCTCCTGAAATAGGAGTAAAATCAGGTGGCAAGCCCCATACTCTTCTAGACTGTCTTAATTCATCCAGTTTGTATAGTTCCTATCTAACCTAGGGTTTCAAAACTAGAAAAAACACACCAAAAATTCCCCTACTCAAGCTACAGGCCAAACAAGCAAACTTAAATGACACGAGGAGTTCAGATTGTCCAATCTCTCACTAGGATTCTCAAGAAGGTGCCACTTGTGATATACCACAAGGGTACATGCATAGTAATCTCCCCGAATGTTGTTTTTGGTGTATGGCTCCAAGCAATATAGCCAAAGGGCTTTTCTCAGATAGATAATGTATCCTAGTGGGGTCTCCCGATATACGCAAGGTACGTGGGAGCTCAAATCGGTAGTAGTGCTATCTAATGCACAATCGTTCACAAGGGGCCTTACTATATACAATCGAGTATGTGAAGTACCTTTCTATATACCTCAAGGGTACGTGAAAGGCCATTCGATATACTGACGATACGTGGAAGAACCGCACGAGTCCCGGGATGTAGTGCAGACGAGTAACGATAGCTCCTACGCTTAACGACGCCCGAACATGTCTCTAGCCTATCACTCAAATTTCTATGTAAATTTTAAGCCTATAAATACCATTAATTTTAAAGTGGATGGTTAGGTGAATGCATGGAATTTTGACAGAAAAAGTAAAACCATGCAGATATGTAGATGCAAATATTTCACTTTACCGTTCGAGGTATGCCCTCTTATGGGAGGGAGAGAGAGTATTTTCTTTTTGTTTTGAAAACCAAAAATTCCCAACCAACTACTTTGAACAAATCAAATCCAAAGACAAGCAACACATTCCAAACTCATTTTTCTTTTTGAAAGCAATCGGATGGGTAAGAGTCTCATTTCCTAAAAGAAAAACAACAAGCACTCTACATGCATATGCAATCTATTTTTCGATTTTTCTTTTAAACATAGATAGATCTAGCTTAAAACTACACTATTTTTTCTTTTAATGAGACAGTACTAATGTAAGAGAAACAAAAGAACAAAGGGAACCTGAAAGCTTGTGAGCCTAATCAGAGATCCAATGCCCTATGCTCAGTAAAAATAATGGCCTAATCTCAACAAAAAAATTCTTTTTAAAAGAAAAAGAAGTCCTCTATGGAAAAAATGAAATTAAGATGATAATCAAGTAGTTTTTATTTCGGTCTTTATAAATTAAACGAAAAGAGATCTAACTGAAACCTAAGATTTTAACAATTCCTTTCAGAATCACAACCAACAAGCATGAAAGCAAATGAATAATCAACAAGCCTAACCTAGCTTTTGAATTCTTTCAATCAAACAAATTTTCACCACAAAATTTTCAACCATGAGCATTCAAATTCAAACAAACAAGCCTGACAATGTAGGGCCGAAAGCAAGCAAAACCCTACTTTTGCAAAAAATCACAAAAATCTAGTTCTGGAACAAGGCCTACCTAGCACAGCGCTGGAGGGATCTTTGACAGAGTGGTTTTGGACGAGCACAACTTCTGGATCACTGCACTCAGGCGATGGCACCGCTTATGGCTAACAGGGTTCAAGTGGTGGCACTGCTTATTTCCTACAACACATGTGTGGTTCCCTGAATATATCCAAAACACAAGGAGAATGAGAATTCAAGTTAAAAATTATTCAAATCAAGGTAAAGACTGATGAATTGACAATAAACCAAAGCATATAAAGTCACAGTAGTTCAGATCTGAAAGTTTCAAACCAAACTTCACTAAGTCAGATGGAAAATATGACTGTAGAGAGTTACAAACTGGAGCCTGGATTCGGACAAGTGTTCAAGGACTGAGGAAGATCAAATCAACTAAAATTTCCTTTGTTCCCCAACGGAGTAGCCAGATTTGTTGTCAGGAATATTGCACCTTCTACGGATAGAAGTTGTTCCTCTGGTCTGAATGGTTCAGATCCAAAACAAATAAGTGAATGACAAAGGATGAAGACATTCCCTGAATGTTGTAAACACCTGGAATAATGCTTTGATGACGAACCTATGTACATGCAGAACATGTCAAACAAACAAGAACATCAAAGCTACCAAAACATCATTTACACATCCATACTAGTGACTAAGGAATCTAGTAACATATACATGCGAGATCAGTACAACAGATATGTGGGACGGAAATCAGATTTGCATTAAGAAATCAATGAAGAAGCTTACAACCATTTCCTTAGTGTTGACAAACTCCTCCACAAGACAAACACCTCATCCCTGATAGCTCCAACTTGCTCTCTTGTGCTCTCCAATGCATTGGGCTAGATAGTCAATTCAATAGCATAACATTACCATTCAGTTCTCTCCCTCAACTATGGGGCATGAGCTTGTATTTATAGGGCTCAATGGATAGGGATAGTTGAGATAATTGTGGGTGAGGTGGCTATAATATCCTACCAAGAGGGATCTCGACTCCAACTAACCCATATTGATAGGAATAAAAGAGGACACGAGGCTCATGTTCTATAATCCTCGAGAATCCTCTCTTTTTCCAATTTTACCAAGGGTACCGCTTATGTTCCTTTATGAAAGAGCGGTCAAGGGTAAGAACCATTTCAAGAACAAAGCATATACGTGGTGGCACCTCTTTTCTATAACAAGACTCAGGCGATGCTGAACAAGGTACCGCTCATCAGCTAAAGGGAAAAGGCAGTGCTAGGTTTTCTCATGTAGAATTGACATTCATAGCATGTTTTCCACTCCAAGTTTGGGATTTAGGGAAAACATAAGTGTTAAAGATCTCATGACATGTTGGTGACAGGATTTGGGTATAACAGTGGTCTACCAGATGTGTGACCCTTATTTCTCCTCATTAAATATGACAAGGTCCCTCTTCGGGCGATTTACGGTAAATTTGATATGCCATAGTTTTTCCCAGGGTTCTGAGGAATGAGTGACCTATCCCCACCAAATTTTAGCTCCTAGGACCTCACTGTTCTTCTCTTGGGTTTTAATACCTATACTTCCTTGATACTTTGACTGGCATATCTTGTCCTAGATGACCAGTTCCCATATTAGCTTGTCAATGTTTCCTCCCCACATAATTTTTTGTTGGATACTCCCGGATCTCTTTGAGGATCGTCTTCGAGGACGCCATAACAAAAAATAGGTATATAGGAATCAATTGGAGTACTGAATTAATTAGAGTTACCCTACTAACCATATTGAGAGGTTGTAGAGCCCAACTAGACAGTATCCTCTTCATGCGATCCAATAAGTCTTCCCAATAAACTTTCCTGATGACTCCCTTAATAAGAGGAGGAAGTTATTTGGATGGAAGGGAGCTCCCCTAGAAACCCAGAATACGAATTATATTTCTCTGGGAAATCCTGAAAGTATTAAAGCAAAACACTTGCAGATTTTCTTTGTTAACCTCAAGACCTAGAGCCCTAGCAAAGCAAGTCAATCATTTTTTAAAATCTCCAGCTTCTTGGATTGACAGGTGGCCCATAACCATCATGTCATCAACAAATTGTTGATGGTTTTTCTTATTTGCACCAGTATGCAGCTTTATTCCTTTGATCTTATTTCTCTCATTCATTTCCTTGATTTTCCTGCTATGACCCTTGGCCATGAGGATAAAAAAAACAGGAATAGAAGATCCCCCTGGATGGGATCAAAGGTTGGGTAGGAGACCCTTTAAGCATAATAAGGAAGAAACCAGTCAAGGTAATTTCATTATCCAGTCAATCCAATCTTGGTTGAAACCATTTGCTTTGAACATTTCTCTCATGAATTGCCAACTCAACTTCTCATAGGATTTTGATAAATATCCATCTTGAGGAGAATGCCTAGTTTATTAGTGATATTCAGAGAGTGTATCACCTCATGGATCAAGATTTCTGAGTTTCTTGGTGATATTCAGAGAGTGTATCACCTCATGGATCAAGATTATTCCCACTAGGATTTGTCGGCCTTCCACAAAACTCAATTGTTTAAGAGATACCAAATACGAGAGAATGGGTTTCAACCTATTTTCCATAACCTTTGTAATAATTTTATAGATGGCATTGAACAAAGCTATAGGTCTAAATTTACATGCAAAATCATCACCTTTGTTTTTGGGGATTGGGGTCAAAATGGATGCGTTGAATGCCTTCAACACTCCTATATCGTTCCTTGATTCCTCTACGATTCACCATACTTCCTTCTTGATAAATTCCCATAAGTGGTGAAAGAAGTTCATAGGAAATCCATCAGGGCCTAGATCTTTCCCATATATCATCTGGTCGACCACCTCTTCAACCTCTCTCATCGCTACCAGTCCATTCAGGAGCTCGTTCTGACCAAGAGTAAAGAGGGGATGTGTTGTGTGATATTTGCAATATCCACAAACCTGGAAGTCTTGTCTTCTTCCATTATTGATATGAAATAGTTGATCTGTTCCTTCTCCATGTCCTCCATGTTCTCCATATATTGTATAGCCTCAATATTCAATCTATGGATTTTATTCTTCTGTTGATTATGGATGAAGGATCAGTGGTAGAATTTGGTATTGCATTCACCTTCATGTAGCCATTGATTTATTGACATTTTGTCAGTAAATCTCATCTTGATGCTCATGGGAATTGAGTTGTTTCACCATAAATTTTTCCTTTTGTTTTAGCTCCTACTCATAACCATTATTCATTCCCATTCATTGAATTTCCTCCATTTTTTCTGTCAACCACTTTTTATCCTTGAAAATGTTTCCAAACTCCTCTGTATTCCAAATACGGATCCTAGCCTTCAATATTTTCAATTTATGTTGAAATTGGTACATTCATGTTCCACTGGGAAAGACCATGTCCTCTCACCATTGATTAACCAAATATTTAAAGTCCTTGTGTTCAAGCCATAATTGCTCAAAATGAAAAGGTCTCCTATTAGGGGGACCCCAACCTTCCCATCTTAGGCAGACAGGTCAATGATCTAAACCAACCGAGGGTGAGACCAGAGATGTCAAATCGTTGCCCCCATTGACTAACCCCTCTATAGTAATAAATATATCTAATCTAGATGCCACATGATGTTCACCTCCCCTCTTATTATTGCTAGTGAACCACCCATTCCCTTTTTAAACATCTACCATATTGTTTTCCTCTATAAAGTCCTTAAAGGCCTCATTTGAGGTGCAAAGAACTCGCATTACTCCTTTCTTTTCTCCCAAAGTGGTGCTTACATTAACCCCCCCCCCCCCTAGAATCCATTTCTTATCCATCGCCCATCTTACTTCCAATTACAAAGATTCCAAAAAATAAGTCGTCTAAGGGTAGATGCTCGGTCCATAAACATTCGTAAGGACTCCTTTAACCATAGTATTACAAATCTGGAATTCAACTGACAGAAAGAATTTAGTGGCCCAAAAATTTGTGAGATTCACTTCGTCTAGACTCAATAAATTTCCATACCTCCTGCCATTATGTGTGCATCAATTTCCATTGTTTCACATCCTTTCCAAACTCAATTGCCTATCATCTTCATTACTTTTGTTCCACATTTTGTTTCCTGCGAAAAAATTATCATTGGTTTCTCCATTCTCAACTTGTTTCTCAGCATCTTGATTTTGCGAGGGTGACTAACCCCACGAATGTTCCACAAGATCACCTTCTTTGGGAAACTTTATTGACTTTAGAAAAGGCTGCCTGAATTGTCGGGTACTGGCATGATTCCACTAACTTAGTTCCAACCTCTGTGATTCTATGTTTGTTTGTCTTTCTTCCTCTCCTTTACCCTTCTTCCAGCCTCTTTGTTTTGTTTCCCTTTTGTTGTTCCTTGGCGACTCCCAACTCAGGAGAGTATTTTGTCTTTAGAATGGCTTCTTTCAATAGTTTGATCTCTCTCCTTGGGGTGAATCCCTTCCCTTTTTTGTTACACTCATTTTCAATATCATCTAGATTCATCTCTCTAAGGTCCATATCCTCTTATTCATCTAGTTGATCATCCTCCAAAGCCTCAGGTTTCTCCTCCTAATTCTCTGAAAGAATTTCAGGAGATTATAGGAGCAATGTCATATCCAGGGCTTCCCCCTTTGGATCGTCATTGGCTCGATCCTTTGTATCTTATTCCATTGAATATCAGGTTTCAAATTTATTTGTGTTGGGTTCCCTTATTCTAGTAGTCTGCTGATTTTGCATTTGGTCGAAGGGATTCCTCCCTTGTTGTCGCTTAGGACTATCCTGGGTTCCCTTATTCTAGTAGTCTGCTGATTTTGCATTTGGTCGAAGGGATTCTTCCCTTGTTGTCGCTTAGGACTGTCCTGGGTAAAACCCTCGGTATCACTCCCATTTTCTCTGGGCACTTTGGGAATCCTGGTAGGGATATTTTTTGGACAATTCCTATTGAAATGGCCATACTCATGGCATTTCCTTCACCTAAAAGGGATATTTTAATAATCTACGAGCTAGATCCAATCCTCATCCTCCAAACTAATATTAATGCCCTCTTGAAAATCATGACATATCCATATAGACGCAGATCTGGGCAAGAGACATATACCTCCATTGGTTGGTTTGCTCCAAGCTTTCACAAATTCACCTAGGGTATTGCCTATATCACGTAGTGTTTTTGGCTCCCAATACTCATACGGCAACGAATAGAGTCAGATCCATATCGGTGACACACTCATGCCTTCTTTCTCCAGATTGAACCTCTCCTTCCATGGTATTAAGTGTAGCCCTGCCGAGAAAAATAAATAGGGCCCCCTTCCAAATTTTGATCCTTATCTTCTTAATTCAAAAAATTGGTTGTCAAAAAACCCTTCGAACCTAAATGAATTTCATAGTGACCCTTAGGGTTCCATGTTGCCTTGATCCATCTAAGAAGATCATTATCCTTCAGCCATATCCCAATAAACTTCTTGATTAGGGTCTTTTCCTTCCAAAGTTCAACTCACTTGTGTAGTTTATCAGAACGGGTCTATAATGAAGGGATCTCCGCAGATCTTGCTATACAATCTCCCTACATATGCCCCATCCCTCGTCGTTATTGGTCGTTGATCTCCTCGCTTCCTTCATTCGCCCAATCTTCCACTTGGTTCTTTTTCATCCCACTTCCAACCCATCATGGTGCTGCTGAACAGGAAGAACCCCTCGTGGAGACCCCATCTCACGCACCAAAAAACAAACAAATAAAAACATTACTCGGCTTTGTTTTCTTCAGCAGGAAACCCTTTCTCGAATCTCAGCTCTTGAACAATCTTTTATTTAATTTATATTATTAGTCCTTTCTTGCAATAGAGAATATAGGTTTCAATTTTCTCCAAACCTTTTTGACTTCGTATAAGTATTCTTATTTTTCTAGTAAAATTTAAATTTTTTGAAAAAATATTTAAATAATTTGGTTTTGGGTTAGTTTATTGGTTATAGCTTGGGCAGTTGGGAGGAATGATTATTACTCTTTCCACCCAAGTTCAATTCTTGTACATGACATGATGATCTTGTTGATCCCCTGTGTAATGATTGAGTGGATTATGTAATCCTAGATTCTCCAAAATAATAGGTGTTGGCATATTACCTGGTGAAATTTTTTATTCTGGGGAAATTAAAAAATTACTTTAAATTTGGAAAATTAGTTGTTATTATTATATAAAGGCATTGAAATGACAAAATAAAATTCAAAAAATAATTGCACAAGGGAAAAACATATATCCATGTAAAACATTTTTTATTTTTTTTTATTTTTGTCGGTTACTCTAAAACAATAATTCTTGTATGTTGACCCCATTGCATGAACATCATATTTGATGTTGAGTCGTATTTATTTTCTAGATGTAATTATAAATGTTTAAGGACTCCCTCTCTATGAATGCTAAAATCTTTAACTTTAGTATTTCCATGACATCCCTTGGGATCAACCAAGTTTACCAGATAAATAACATGAATCCATTTAAAGTATATTTAACAAGTGCTACATAGTAGCTAGTCCATGTCGCTTAGTTTAAGATTAGTTAAATTGCACTTCAAGAGAATGAAGACAATGTAATATGGGTAACCTAATTACATAGTCACAACTTAATTTAAGAATAGTCTTCAATTACATTTCAAAAAAGTAAAAGCAATCTAATATAGATAGTCACATTGCATTTTAAAATATTAAACACAATGTAATGCATAGATTATTAAAATAAATGTATTAATATAGGAACAATCAAAATTGCATCTTACTAATAATTAAAAACAATGTAAAAAAGTCATAAATATGGTCTTCCAATTTTAATTAGGGTTGAATTTTTTTATATCAATAACATAATTAACAAATATTTAAATTGATTTTTTAAAAATATCAAGAGAAATTTCGCCAATATTGAAAGTTTTTATAAAAAAATTAATGACATTTTAGAAACTCTATAGATATGATTTTCAAATTTTAATTAGGATTGAACTTGTAGATATCATCAAAATAAGTAATTAAGAAATATTTAAATTGAATTTCACCTATATTAAACTTTGCGAGTTGTTCATTATGTATTTCTATGAATTTGGAGAATACTTCTAAGATGAGAAGATAAAGACTATCATGAACAATAAATTTCAATTGTTGGTGGATACTCTCTAAACATTAAATATCCATCTTATATTAAAATTTTAAAAACCACAGAATGCTATCCAAACTTCCTTCCTCAAGATTTGCTTAAATATATCTAGAATTTTAATGCATTAAAAGTGTTTATTGTTCGCTCCAAAATATTATTGTTACTAGCACTGCATGCTAGGGCTAAATGTAAGGTAGACAGGTAGCTCATCATAACAATTAACTAGCAATTGTACCTAGGGGTGCAATAAAAGAACGTCGTGTTGCAAGCTAAGCAAGGAGATGTGGACATATACAACAAGAAAGACAATTTGAAGTGTAGAACCACAAATTTATAATTTTAAAATGAACTGTAAAATACATTTACACTCACTAAAATAACATATTTCAATCACAAAATTACCCATCAACCCTCATTAAAATTATATATCTCAATCACAAAATTACGCATCAATAAATATTTATATTTACAGATATAAATTATTAATCCTTAATATATATAATATATTACACATACTAAAAAAATATAAAATGTTAATAACACACTATACAACATGAGTATGGAAATTTAAAAAGTGAATAATATATCATAAAGTAATATTATGCAAATTTAAAAAGTAAAGAATATATCATAAAAGCAATCTTACAAAAATTTTAAAAATACCTAAACTTAAGATTCACGTGACATATGAAAACTATTAAACCCTACACCAATACATTAAACACCGCATATAATTACAAACTCCTTTCCATATAAATATCAAGGATCAACGAAAATAGATGAGATGAAATGGTATGGAACAACGAGTTTGTTCTTTACAAAGCGATAATATAATTCTTACAATTATGCAGGTATGTAGGATAATTAGTCGCTCAAATCTAAACAAATCTATAGAAGCCATGGATTTCTATAAACAGAAAATCCATGAATCTAAATGAATCAAACTACGAATCGAAATCAATAGGAATAACAACCAAAGACTGAAGCTGATGTCTTCGAAATCCATAAATCTTGAGCACCTGATCATCTGCAAAATCCAGAGATCTCATCATGCCATTCCAGCAATCTTCAGCCTTGTAATTGGGGTTATGGTTCCCACTGCAGCGTTGACAACCAGCGAAGTGAGTAATAAATGATCTCCTTTCAAGAAGCTCAGCCCTAATCTCCTTCAAATAACGCTCTCGCTTCAGTGCACTTCTCAGCATATATGTGCCTCAGCTCTGTATGTTTGGCTTCAATGGCGTCATATCTATTATTGATATTCTCAAAAATCCCAACAAAGTCCAACAGAAATCCCTGAAAATAATACTCATTCTCTATATAAATCTTACCTCCCCATTTCTCCTTCTCTTTGATCATAACATAAACAAGAGCAGACTGGTCATCTGATTCAGTGACAGCTCTATCAGGCAGCTCATCAAATAAAATATTTGCAAAGGATTCATACTGGGGATTCTAAGGCCCCATTATAGACCACCTCTCCATGAAATCCATGGACCATTCACAGTTCTGATAAGAAAAACACCTGCATTGATACCCAACCAGCTTCTCTTTTCATAAAAAAATTTCTCCCATCCATGGATGAGAAAATTGAAATCTTTATATTTCTTCAATGGGTGCTCAAATTCCATGTCTGTGATCACAGCATCTTGGTCCATCCACAATATACATCCAGCTTCAAGGAGACTTAGAAATAATGAAGATCTTATTAGATAAGTAGGTTTTGATCTAGTGTTTATTTAGATCCTATTTTCTAGTAGTTTGTTATAACTTCCTAAATTGAATGTAATCCTATATATTCATGTGCTCTTGATTGTTTTAATCAATGAATGGAGTGGCGCACTGCCTCTAGATGTTTTCATATTTAGCCATAGCCAAGGTATTGGTGGAATTTTGTGTATGCAGTCAGTGACGGTCGTGGGGATAGTGGTGAGGGAGTTGTATGAGGCAGTCTTGTTGTATTTCTGTGCTCTGTTATGTTCTTGGGGTTGTTGACACACAATGTGTGCCACCATGAGAGCATAGATATTCATTCATGTTTGGATGTATGTGCTTTGTTATGTTGTTGGGGTTGTTGATAGCATGTGCCACCATGAGAGCATACATACCATTTGACCATCAAACTCTTGCATAGACAAATAAATAAGAGAATCTTCTTTTTAGTTAAATCTATTTCTTTATTTTCACCTTAAATCTATGAATGTTCTTTTTACTTAAATGTATTTATGAAACTGCAAGTACTGCCTTATATAAATCAATCAGTTACCAAATATCTTTATTCACATAATTTCTTAAATCCATCCATTTGTGATGAATCTACAAGTACCAAGTTCTATAAATCAACTGTCAAAACTCTTTATTCACATAACAAGGTATTTTATGTCAACTATAAATCAGTTCCTGCCAAAACTCTTTATTCACATAATAATAAGGTATTTTATGTCAGGGCCAAGATATCACAATGCTTTTAAATCAGCCATCTTCAAACATAAACAATACTCACGAGACAAACCTGACTGAACATTGGAATTCTTCCTTTTTACATTTGTAACCATATAGGTCATGATCGAAGACCCTTTATACTACAAAACTTACAAGAAATAAAATATCGACTTCTTTATTGCTGTGGGAGCCTTGAATATACATTTACAACTACGATTCCATGTACATATCAACACAAATAACTCGACCAAATTTTGCAAATATTTTAAATAAATTCACGGCGCAAAGTGCTTATAACTGTCATAACTTTGATGGGAGAGAAATGAATACCCGGCCAGGAATAAAACATGTCATTGTTACAGCGTAATTAGATTCATTGGCCATGTACACTCACTATGAAAGAGAGAGATCGATCGAAATGCTCTCCATCGACATGTAGATTCTCTAGATAAATATTGTTGGGCTTGAGTACAGGTTCAGATTCATATTGTCGCCAACGTTACAACTTTCCAATTTAACTCTTAGGCAAGTGTATGAATGGCTTGGACATATATGTAAATTCTGCCCGTCTCTTCATCACCAAATGTGTCATGATAACATCTATCAAATCACGAGATGCGAGTTTGGATAGTTCAATGTGCATAAAGCTTTTGAGAAAAAAAACTAAACTTCTCTTAGTCACATCACCTACGCGTCAAGTCGTCAGGGTTACCATAGCTTGTGTTGCCAGATTGACTGCTGGAACTATCTCTATGTGGGAGCCGCTACGAAGGTGAACTCTTATTCTCTACAATAAGGTAAGCAATTGTTCGCTTCCCTGCTTGTCCTACGCTTCGGGCTGTGACTTTGTGTTCATCCAGTAGTTAAGGCTCCGAGCACAGATGACATAAGTGGGAGGGACCACAGGTTACAATGGTATGTTCCTGGGAGCCAAGAACCGTCTTCATTGTTTCCATGGGAGACGAGAACGGTCTTCAATATTGTTTCTAGGATTGTCTCGTTGCCCCTGATACTTCCCATCACAAATTAGAGCAACTACATAACCAATAACGAAATTCCACGGCACAGAGAAATGGGTCTGGAGACCTCGGTCCTGGAAAGGGATCGCTGCCATGAGTGCCCACAGGGTAAAAATGGTAACGTTATTCATTGTCATTGTGTAGGCTTCCGTAGGCTATTCCATGGAGTCTAGGTAGGCTATTCCATCATTTTGCAGAGCTTAGCACACCATGAACACGCTTTCTCTAAGGTGATTTGCAGTTTTCTCATCAATTTTGTGTAGTTACATCAATTTGAAATCAAGTAGGCTATTCCATCATTTTGCAAAGCTTAGCACACCGTGAATACACTTTCTCTAAGGTGATTTGTAGTTTTCTCATCAATTTTGTGTAGTTACATCAATTTCAATTCAGGTAGGCTATTCCATCATTTTGCAGAGCTTAGCACACCATGAACACGCTTTCTCTGAGGCGATTTGTAGTTTTCTCATCAATTTTGTGTAGTTACATCAATTTCAATTCAGGTAGGCTATTCCATCATTTTGCGGAGCTTAGCACACCATGAACACGCTTTCTCTGAGGAGATCTGTAGTTTTCTCATCAATTTTGTGTAGTTACATCAATTCACTCAGAATTTGTAGTGGCGTTATTTATGATTTATGATTTTGTAGTGGGTTTGTTATCCTTCATTCTCCATGAACATGGTAACTATTAACATCTATGTATTTTTAACAAATTTATAGGTTTGAAGTATATATGTTAAATAAATTCGCCATGAGTCATATGCATGCTAAACAGTACGGGATATTCATAAGCTTTGAAGTTTCAAATATTGAATTAACAAAATGTAAATTCATGCAGGCAAACTAAATGTTAAAGGGCAAAAGAAAGATTCAGAGAGATTCAAAACCTGGAATCATGGAGTTACCAGCTCATCCTAAACCCTATCCTGAGAGGCGAAGGGACTGCCTTTCTATCAAGTTTCCAGCAACTCATTCTGGAGAAAATCAATATGGGATTGAACGATTTATGTAGCACAGAGTTCCTGAGTTTTGATGGAGGCAGGCATCACCGCGCAGAGTTCTTGAGTTCTGATGGAGGCAGGCATCAGCAGAGTTCCTGAGTTCTGATGGAGGTAGGCATCACCGCCTAAGAGTGTCAGCAGGGAAGGGATGTGCATTTAAAGGAGGTTGACAGAAATGCCAGGTAGCATTGATGTGCATTTAAGAGAGGTTGACAGAAATTCTAGGCAGCATCAATATCAACTGATCAACGAGGCAGATTACCCCAATCGTCGGACGAAAGCATCCTACTAATGAAAATAATAATAAAAAACATTAAATTCAGGGAGTCGACTCCCACTTGTTGAAACGCCATACGACGTAATTATCTAAAATTCTTTGAACTCAAAAGTTTAATTTATACTTTAAAATTGATTTTAAGTACCAACACATCATAGGAATTATTATCCAAATTTCACTCGAGAGAAGTTGAAATTTTACATTTGACTTTTGTCCAGGAGTAATGCTTAGGGAAACAACTTGCCAAAATTATTTCATGGCGAGTTGTCCCTCTTAACACGTAAATTATAATGCATACATGGTCTCCCACATGCATGTGTGCCCTCAAATGACATGCACTGAGATTATTTAATTGTAACGTTCACACCTAAGGTGTTCGGGCTAGTAAAAGATTGACTGAACCATAATAATAATCAAAATTCCGTAATAAAATTAAATTGGTTGTATTGTTGCAATGATCACAATATAAAACTTCAACGAATTAAATGAATTATAGAAGAGATCATTGTAATTATATTATACGTATACAAACGTAAAATTATGTTTATAATGTTTACATTGGATAATTTGTTGGTCAACACATTGTTAATATGAGGTCAACGGTTTATCAAATTCATAATAACAGAGGTAGGAGGTTTTGAAGAATTATTAAGTTGTGATATTGGGTAAAGTTATACTTTATATCATTCATTGGCGAACATTGCATGTTAAAATAAAACGACATTCATCTTCAATTTCTTTCATATCACAATGTTTACAAATTCAGTATATTTGAAGGTGTTATTAGGTTGTTTTAACAATTGATTTCACTATGGTGTTCATGAGCCTTAATCTTGGTTTTGACAACATTTATTTTGTTCTTTGAACTTATAATGTTGCAAAACAGTTTGATCGTTAAAAATAAGGTTGATAAAAAATTTGCAATATTTCAACTTCCTCTTATAAATTGTTTGATTGTTGACACATATCTTATCTTTAAACTTCATACATGTGTAAGAATTTAATATTAATAACGATATCAATTTGTTTGTTTGATTTTATGTTCCAATAGTTAAACCAAGCCTAGGAATCTTTAACATGTTATTTTTTATGTTCCAATAGTGGATTCAAGCCTCAAAATCTCCATCATGTTCTCTTTTATGTTCCAATAGTTAAGTTGAGCCTCAAAATCTCCTACCCATGCTCTTTTGAGCATGTGGTCACTATTATTCATGCTAGAAGCAATAACTTATAGATTTTTCCTTGATATAATTCAGCAATTTATGCATATATTCTAAATATAAAATCATGGCTTTAAACTCCACTAAATATACATCCAACATTTTTTCACCTGAAAAATATCATCTTTTCTTGTTATTTATATTAAATCAAAGAAAAGATATATAACATATTTGTTACAACAATCGGAATATATTTTATAAGAAAAGAGTTTTTTCTCAGGAAATTGAAAATTTTAAATCCTCCTAGCATCAGATCAAACTGTTTTGTCCCTTCTTTCGTGCATTCACCTTCTATGAACTCTTGAAAATAGAGTGTACCTTCATTATCAGTTAGCCCCTTCTTTGATAGGATATCAGCCTATATGTTAAATTCTCGGTGGATATGTTGAACCTAAAGATGAATAACTTGAGTTGCAACCTCCTTGGTTCTGTAGAGCCACTGAGAGATGTCCAATGCTCCTAGTTTAGACAGACCAAGAAACCAGTTGATAATAACCAGAGAGTCTCCAAAAACTTGCAGAGAGGGTATGCCAATGTGCCCTGCAAACTTTAAAAGAATCCACAGAGCCAAAAGTTTTGATTTTATGTTTGTTTAATCTCCACAGCCCAGCCATAAGTGATAATGATGATTTCTATTGATCTGCAGTAGAGCCCCACAGCCACCAGTACCTTTTTTGTGCAGCTTCGTCAAAGAATCTTGTAGCCATATCATTCATAAAAATAGGACAGGACAAAGGACGAGTTTTTTTATGCTCTTCTCCAAATGGTTTTCATTGAAGCTATTGATTGCCTTTAATGAACATAAGTGAATGTCTAGTGGTTTATCCTTGAAAATTAGGCTATTTCACATAATCCATATGTGCCACCATATGATTACCGGTAAGCATTCATAAGATTTTTTACCCCGAAGTCAAGCCAGCAAACAAGTATCAATGGAGGTCAGATCTGCTGAGCCACAAAAGACCACATTTTATTCATCTTTCACATACCATTTATCACCTTATTCCTATCTTATCCTTCCATAAAACCATTAATATTCACCACTTTCATAATAAATATGGGTTTATATTACCATTTTCCAAATCATTTATTTTTGAGTATTTTGAGTAAATTTGTGGTTAATTATTGAGAAAAATAACATATTTTCATTATACTTTGAAGTTGGATGAGTTTGGTGATGCTTATAGGTGTTTTTAAAGACTTTAACAAGCTCAAAAGTGACCACCTAGCCTCATATTCGAATTTCATCTTCTAGATGTGGGCTAACTTCAAGGAGAATATCATGGAAGTGTGGAGAGAATATCTCATCCAATATATGTTGAGAATCTAAAGGGATGAGTTGTAGATTTGTTGAGGATTTTGAGGGATAAGTTGAGAGAATAGTGGATCTGTAATTATGATCAGTTATCTTGAATTCATGTATAAATAGGAGGGCTCTCTCCTTATTTTGGTTAGAGGCCTCTCTAGTGGTTTGAAAGTAGAGAATAGTTCAGAGTTAGTCATAAAATAGATGTTGAGTGTTATGTAACAAGGATGATTTTAAGGAACCATACTTATTTAAAAGTGTATAAATGTTGGTGAATATTACCAATTCTTAAAACACCAACTATAAAATGATTGGAGATATTTTTCAAAAAATATTTTAATTTCCAAGGATTTTATATCGTTTATATAATAATTTGGCGATTTTTAGGGTGAAAAAATTTTATCCCATCAAAATTGGGCGAAATATGGCTTCAAAAAATGCAAAATGGCGAATCTTTTTTGTTAGAAAAACATCAAAAAATAGCCCACTGGGCTAAAATTCACCCCTAAAATTATCCCTGTTATGTAATGGAGATGATGCTTAATGCACCTCCTTTGACTCTCTCATGTTAATATAGATTTCTAACAATTTCTTTCTTATGAGTTGTTAGTATAGAATTTCAGTTATTTCTTTCTTATGCATTTTCAGTATTGATTTTATGTGAGCTCATAAGTTATTGTCAATTGCTTTATACCAATTTATTTCATGCAATTTCAGTCTTTCTTTATCAAGCTAATTTATGCAATTTCATGTTTTCTGCAATTATATTTATTTTCGTACACTTTCATGTTTTCATATTAGGTTAAGTTCAACGACACTCTGCCCCTGCATATATTTTGTCTGTACCTCACAAGTTTACGCTATCTCCGGGTTGACAATTAAATCATTGGATATTTGTTATAAAATTGTTTAATGTTTGTACTCGACATTTTGGCAATGTTGCCGGGGAGGTGCTAAAAGGGATCGGAGTCTAGATAGATAGATAGATTACTTTTACATTACACAGCAAGGGGGAGCGGAAAACGGTAAGACGCAAGGATGAATTCACTACGAAATTTTAGGGATTTTCATGGTGTAACAGCCAGACGCATCCACTATAGTGGGGTGCCCTAAAGCCTTGCTGTTCCTTTGATTGTTTTCTGCAAAGTGATTATTTTCCTCCAAGTTCTTTCATTTTCTGCAAATGCAAGTTTGTTTTATGCCAGTTTTCATTTTTCATTTACAGTTTTGTAGTGTAAATTTTGGTTTACTTTCATTTTTGGGCGCCTTTATTTCATACTAACTTGCTTCTAACTTTGTATCTGTTCATTCTTTGTTTTGTACATATTTTTGTGCACTTTTTTATTTTTCTGTTTTTTGTACTAACTCATTTCGTACTATTTTTGCATTTGTCATGTATTCGGTTTTTTTTTTCATTTTTTTTCTTCTTTTTTCCATTTGATTTTATTTTAGTTTTATGATGAGCATAAGTTTAGAGAAGCTCACTCAGATCCTAGCAAAAACCAGGATCTCCTCTTTTTTAGTAGAGGAGATCTTGACAGCAGTCAAGGATGAAATCACTCTTCCTGAAGCGAACAATGAAGAATCAACATTTGAATAATATTGCACATTAGACGAAGAACACATGTTCGAACTGGAGATTGAAGAGGATGAAGAAGGGATCTCAGGTGATCATCATACAAATGAAAGTTGCATCGGACACAGGTTCCAAGTAAGTATTAGGTTAGACCAATTTTGTTTTTGTTTTTGTTTTGTTAATTTACATTTACAATCCCTAATTTTGCATACCTTTGAATACATTAGGTTTCGTTTCGTAAAATCGTATGTAAATATTCTTTTACTGCTTTTACATATATGGTTCCACTGAAAATTTCACTACACTTAAATGATTGTAAATTCCAGTTAAAGTAGAATAGGTAGGTTTTAGTTTTTTTCAATTCGCCTGTAGAATGCTTTAATTTTCTTTAATGTTCCTATCAAATTTTATTTCTAATAGTCTTAAATTACTATTTCTTTTTAATTTTGTTTGGAATTAAAAAAAATAGTTTTATTTTCTAAATCTAAAAAATATTTGTGAAATTTTTTCATCTCTTTTAATTTTGAATTTTTATTATTTATTTAATAAATTCTCTAGAGTAAAACTACATTAGAAAATAAGTCCTTCTAAATTTGTGAATCGTTAGAAAATCAAATAAATAAATTAATAAGCAAATAAACAAATAACAAATTGAGGGGAGAGGGGGAGAGCAGAGGGCGGAGAACACTATGCCAAGGTGGTAGGGAAGATTGGCCAAGCCTGGGCCTGTGTGGTGACCTCCCCACTGACTGGTAGCAGGTGGGATGTCAGCCTCGGAGGTTGGGTTTCTACAGTACCCACACGCTTAGCACTGGGGTTTATCCCACTTGTTGCCTCCTTTGGATGTCGGTGTGGGTGAAGGGTTTTTTCACTTTAATACAGGTAACTTTTCTTTATCAGAGGTCGACGGAGGCGAACCGGGGTCATCGTGGTGCACATGTGTTGACCGGGGGTGGGAGATCTGCTTCTAACTCGAGGGAAGGAGTCGGTTTTTACCTCGATTTACTGTTACCACTTTCCGGTGAAGTTTTTTCTGATAAACGCTATGGGTTTGGAGGATGAGGTGGATTACACGGCAGATCTAGTGCCGAACGGCGGATCTAGTGCCGAAAGGCATTTTCTAGGTTTCCTCGGGCGGTTTATGGCTGGAAACTTCGGGAGTCCAAAACTATTGGGACGGTGGCTTTCTCCCAAATTCTTTGCTGACAGATTTGGGGGGGGTTTACTCACCATCTTTTTTTCTTATCGATTTCTCTCAACCGATACTCGGGGGATCTGCTGTTATTCAGGCGCAAGAGGTTGAGGAAGCCTTGACAGGAAACCCTTCTGTAGATATTATACATCCTTTAGGCGACAATGGTCCTGGTGCTGGACCATCGGTGGCGGCATTGTTTTCTGAGGCTCTTGGTGATGAGGGTTTGGGCGTGAATACATATGGCGCAGCAGTGGATTCAGGACAGGTTTTTGGTGGATCTGCTCCGGAGGTGGCTGCGGGGGGTCAAGAATTCCATGTTCAAGATGACATCCCCACCAGAATAAGAACATCTGGGGGTGGCTCAGAATCATAGGGGGCATCGGCTGAGGGGCGTGGAAAGAATAGGCGGCATAAGTCTTTTGTGAAGAAGCGGCAGGTGGCTTGTTCATATGCTCTGGAGGAGGACATCCGGTGGACACAAATTGTACAGATGGCTTCATTGATGGTGGTCGAAAGGTTATAGGCAAGAATGTTACTATACCGGTGATTGAGAATTGGATTAAATCTTCTTGGACTGAACCATTGGGGGTGATTCCTGAAATGGAAAGCCTGACAAGGGGCTGGTTTGCTTTAAATTTCTCTCTGCAGGAGCATGTGAACTGGGTTCTTGCACGGAATTGGACTATTGAACAATTCCCTGTACTTCTAAAATCTTGGACCCCAACATTTGACGCCTCACACGAAAGGGTGGACGAGGTTCTGATATGGGTTCGTCTTCTGGGTTTACCGCACCAGTACTGGTCGAAGGATCATTTCAACAGTATCGAAAACATCCTGGGGACATTCCTAGAGGCGAGTATGTCTTTCAAAGTAATGAAATTGCATAGGGTGGCCCAGATTCTGGTTAAAATTAACGTGAGGGATGGACTGTATGAAGAAATCCATCTGTCCTGGGGAAATACATTCTTCAAACAACGGTTAGATTATGAAAACATCCCCTTTCGATGTCGTAGGTGTCATACTTATGGCCACCTCGTGGTGGACTACAGTTTAGGGGTGCGCACGATCAATGGGCGTGGGAATAAGCGGGCCTCTCATGGAAATTGTTTGAGCCATGGGGTGTCTTCGCCATCTTTGGGTCCCTCGTCTTCTGAAGCTGAAGAGATGCACACGGATGTAGTGGCGCCAATTCCAATTGTGGTGGAATAAGTTTTTATCCCGGAGGCAAAGACCGCAGGGACGATTGTTGTTGTTCATTCAGAACCGGATCGGACTCCACCGGGTATCTCATCTATTGCCCCTTCTCCGTCTCTAAATGTTTTTGCTAATATTTTACATGTTTCTGGAATTGACTGGATGGGGGGGGGGACTTAAGAATTTGGCTATCACACCACTCCCTATTGTGGCCTCTACCCCTTCAAATGCTGCAACTATTGACGAGGTCCTGCTATTACCCTTAGTCTCGATTGATAAAGTGGTAGGGCCTTCTACCCATCCTGCGCCTACTGATTCTGGATATTTTCTTAGGTCGAGGAAAAGGGTCCCGCTTGGGGGTTTGGGAATGGATACACTTAGTGTGACTCAAGGGAGGGGACGAAAATATTTCCTGTCTAAAGCTCAATCTCGGGCACAGAGGGATATGACCGAGGGGAAACAACTTTCTATTGAACATACACTTAGAGCTGTGCAGGCCCAGAAAAAGGGTCGTCGATGAAGATCATGTCCTTCAATTGTCGGGGTCTGGCAGGTCCCCTCAAAAGACCTGCATTGCGGCGGGTGGTCGATGTAGAACACCCGGATATATTATTGTTACAGGAAACACTTGGTGGTGGTGATGTGATTAAGGAGAAGTTAGAAAGTTGGTTTTTTGGATGGACTTTTGTGACCCTGGATGTTTGGGGTCATTCAGGGGGTCTTGCTATGGGCTGGGTCACCCATGTTGTGAGAGCTCTGAATATCTGGGGTATGGAATCGATTTTGGGTATGACGGTGCAAGGGCTGGATCATGGGGACCCAGTTGATGTCTTCAACATCTATGGTCCTTATATTAATCATATACCCTTCTGGGAAAATATATTCAAATTGGAAAAAGAAAGCACGAGGAGAGCATTAGGGTTAGAAGGAGCACCTAGGGTTCGGATTCAGCAAGAGACGGCCATGGTCGCCCCTGGGGGTGGGGATTCATACCCTCCCCCTCTGACTTCAGAGGTGGATGCATTTAGGAGGCTGGTCGCTAGCGGAGGTAAGCGCAAAGCCCCCCTCTCTGTTCCAAAATTCGTAAAAAAGCTAGACGAAATCCCAGAAATCGCCCTGCTGGAGACGCAATGGGTGAAGATAGCTCTTTCTCTATCTGAGAGAGGGTTGGTTGGCCAGTTCATGGGGCTTTGGCCCTCAGCAAAAACCACTGACGACTGGATCCAAAGAAACTGGAAGCCCCATCTCAAGCAAGGAGTTACCTGCTACCCCTTGAGCAGTGGCTTCTTTCTCTTTGAGTTTATAAATAAGGAAGATAAGGATCTCGTATTCAGAAATGGACCATATTTTATGGCAACCCAGGGGCTGTATCTGAACCGCTGGACCCCGGATTTTGATCCCACGGTGGACCTGCCCAAGGAGGTTCCTGTATGGGTCAGGCTCCCCAACCTGCCGGTTCACTGCTGGAACTATGAAGCACTGCAGAAGATAGGGAATGGAATAGGGAAATTCATTGATAAGGCAGATAATAAGTCCATATACAACTGCGCCAGGATATGTGTAGAAGTTGACCTGGAGGCAGGGCTCCCGGAGGTTGTGAAGCTGTCTGTTGGCAACTGGACTCACTACCAGAAAGTGGACTATGAACACCTCCCCTTCAAATGCAGAACCTGTCAAGAGCATGGACACTTCCAAAGACACTGTCCAAAGAACCAAATCCCAGAAAAGGAAGATGCTGAAGGATGGCAAAGGGTTAAGAAAAACAAAGCAGGCCCAAAACCCAAAGATCCAAGGTCGGGGCAGGTGAAGCAACCGTCATATTCAAATCCAAGTCCTTCGAAGGAGCCGTCGAAAGAAGTAGCTGAAAAACCAAAGGTACCTGTGAAAGAGCCCATCGATATAGTTTCTCAATCCCTACCACCCTCAGAAAATCCGATTCTGGCCAATGGAACCACAGAAGACCTATGAAGTCGGATGAGGAGCATATCTCTCTAGGCTCCGAAACTGGAGCTGATTCAGATGAAGGGGCCACAGAGACCAGCAGCTCTGTTGGAACCCCTGAGAAGGCCCCTAGAGGAAGGAAGCCAGAGAGGAAAAAAAGGCAGGAGAAATCATATAGGGACGTTATAGCAGGAATCCAGCAAACCATCCGGATATGATGGAAACTAGATCCTCAAAAAAAGGCAAGGCTTCGAAAGGAGCCACCCCCCCCTCTGGCTCTTAATGCAGTATGTCTCCTGGAATTGCAGACGGCTGGGAAGCAAGTCTAAAGAAGAAGCAGTCAAAGATCTAGTCACAATGACTTCCCCGGATGTACTTTTGATCCAGGAGACGAAAATGGAGGAGCCTGAGACCATCCAGGCTAGCAAAAATTTCTAGAAAAAAGGTGTAGGCAGAGCCGTAAGCACCAGGGGAGCCTCAAGAGGTCTAGCCACCTTCTGGAACTCCTCTTCGCTAGATCTACTTGAGGAACATAGTACCATCCACTGGTTGTTCATGAAGTTGCTGCATCATGACTCAGGACATCAGATTAGCCTTTTTAACATTTACGCCCCGATTCTTCTATTGGAAAAAAAAGATTGTTGGGAATCTCCGAATTCTTTCCTTTCTACTAAACCTCATGAGAATCTTGTCCTCGCCGGAGATATGAATGTCACTCTCACCCTCTGGGAAAAAAAAAGAGGCTCTCCCGTAAGAGACCCGGCAAGGGAGTGGGTGGAAGACATCATGCTGGATTGGGATCTGGAGGATATGAAACCTAGTAAAGGCAAAATTTACCTAGACCAATAAAAGAGTGGGACCAGGGCACATTGCTGCACAATTGGATCGGTTCCTAGTTCACTCCTCCTTCCTGACTCTTGGCCTCTTCGCCACTTCTGAAATTCTTCAAGCTTGCACCTCAGACCATAAGCCCATCTCCCTTTCCTTGTCCCTTGGAGAAAATTTGGGCCCGATCCCTTTTCGCTTCATCCCTCTATGGGTCTCCATGGATGGATTCCATGAGTTGGTTTCAGAGTCCTGGCAGAAGAGTGTTTCAGGTTCTCCTTTCTTCATCTGGGAAGAAAAACTGAGAAGGCTCAAACCTGACCTTAAAAACTAGGCAAAGAACCTGCCCTCCCCTATCCTTGAAAGGAAAAAATCCCAAAGGGCCCTGGGAAATCACCAGTTGCATATGGAATCTGTCCCAGTCACCCCGGATTTGCTGAATGCTGAACTAGATCTACAAAAGGCTCTTCACAAAGTTCTAAGAAGAGAAGAAGATTACTGGCGAGTAAAGGCATGAAGCCTATGGCTCCAAGCAGGAGACAAAAATATTTCTTTCTTCCATAAGCAAGTAGAATCTCGAAAGAATCACAACACCATCAGAGAGATCCATTTCCAGGGGAAACCCTCAAAAATTTTGAGGAGATCAAACATGCAGCCCACTTGTTCTATAAAAATCTATTTACAAAAGAGATTGAGGACCCTCCTAGACCGGATCAATATCGGCTTTCTGTGGTTCCCAAGTTAATCAATGAAGATGAAAATCGAAGGATGATATCCCCTGTAACTTCTGAGGATATCAGAGAAGCTCTCCAAGGAATGAACACTGAAAAATCCCCTGGGCCTGACAGATTCACGGCCAGCTTCTACAAAGCTTGCTGGGATATCATCCAACAAGATCTGGTTAAAATCGTGAGGAAATCCCAGAACTGCAGCAAAATAGGAGGGAGCACCAATTCCTCATTTCTAGCTTTAATTTCCAAAGAGACAGGTGGCCAAAGCTTCTCCAGATTCCGCCCTATTTCTCTTTGCAACACGGGGTACAAAATTATTACCAAAGTTACAGCAAACATAATAAAAAAAGTTCTCCCCGGAATCATTCCGAAGAATTAGGGGGGCTTCATCCAGGGAAGACAAATTCAAGACAATATTATCCTTGTGCAAGAGGCAATCCATTCAAGTTGCCAAAGGAAGGAGAAAGGTATGATAGTCAAATTGGATCTTGCTAATGCCTTCGATAGAGTTAGGCTGAATTTCCTTTTTGTTGTGATGCTCAAGCTGGGGTTTCACCCCCAGTTGGTTTGCTAGGTTAGAGCCTATATTTTGGGGCCGTGGATCGCCCCCCTGGTTAATGGGAGACCAACCAACTTCTTCCAAGCCTCTAGGGCCTCAGGCAGGGCTGTCCTCTATCCCCCCTGCTCTATGCCATCCAAGCATCGGTGCTAATTTTCCAACTGGACAAGAGCCTTCAACAGCGCTCTCTGATCGGTCTCTCAATCTCTCCTAGAGTTAAGAGAATTAATCATGCTCAATTTGCCAATGATACCCTCCTCCTGGGCCAAGACAACCTTTCCATGGCAAGATCCTTCAAGAAAGAGCTAGATGCCTACACTGAAATTTCAGGCAGCGAAATCAGCCTGAGGAAAAGCAAAATTTATGGCTGGAACTGCCCTCCTAGAGAAATGATTGACATATCCAGGGCGCTGGAAATGGAAGGAACCTCCATGTGGGATTCCATTAAATATCTAGGAATTCCGCTAGTCAAAGCAGCTACCAGAATTAGCCTTTGGATGCCTCTGTTGGATAAGCTAAAGGCTAGGATCATGACCTGGGGAGCAAACTGGCTAAACAAAGCAGGGAAAATAATCCTCATAAATTATGTTCTTACCTCCCTTCCCGTTTACCAGGCGTCTATCCTGCTAGCCCCGAAAGGAATAGTGAAAGACATCGATAGCCTCTTGAGAAAATTCCTCTAGGAAGGGGGAAGAAATGAAGGGAGAAAAATGCACTTAATCAGCTGGGATAAGGTCAAAGCCCCTAAGAGGGAAGGAGGGCTGCAAATCAGAGATGTGGCCACTCATAATCTGGCCATGGGAGGCAAGATCCTTTGGAAAATGATAAGCGGCAAAACCACTTGGAGCTCCAAAGGCTCCCCCATTCTCTCTCTCTGCCTAAAAGCCCTTGATCTGATTACCCCCAATCTCACTTGGATCCCGGGGAATGGCATCAAAATTAAGTTATGGGAGGACTCCATTTTAGGGCAGGCCCCTTTAAAGTTCTTAGAGGGGTTGGATAACATCAAAAACTGGCTCCACTCTCAAAGCAAAGTCACCCTTTGGGACCTTTCTGTTTGGAATCAGGATGACTCTTGGCATAAGTGGGACCTAGGGGACTTCCCACAGAATTTAGAAATTGAAGCTCATTCCCTATTGGATTCTCTTCAAGGGCTTACCCCCTCCTCGACCAAGAAGAAGGACAAAAGAGGTTGGGGTTCTTCGTCTGGCCTTTACTCAGTTGCTGTTGGTTATGCAGCCCAGATGGCTATTCCTTGGGCTGCCCCTGACCCCACTGTGTGGAGAAATCTCTGGCTGCATCCCTCCCTCCCCAAAATTGATCTCTTTTGTTGGTCCCTTCTGCACGATAGTATTCTCACGTGGGACAACCTTATAAAAAGAGGCTGGGAAGGGCCATCACGATGTCCTCTCTGTGCCTGCCATGAGGAAACCTCTGTTCACATTTTTCTTCTGTACCCTTTTGCTTTGGATCTTTGGAATCTCATCCTTGGTCAGCTGAATTTTCCCCTCCCTCCTTCTATTACCTCTTTGTATGCCTTCTGGCCCGAGATAGCCCCCTTTTCCTTCTCCAAGTTGAAGTTGCTAAAGCAGTGCTGGATGTGGGTGCCAAAAATCCTCTGCTAGAAATTGTGGTTGGAACGCAACAATAAGATCTTCAGGGATAAAGCAGGGACGCCACCCCAAGTGGCTCTCAAAGTGAAAGCGCTTCTGGGAGAACTTGTAGCTTCAAACTCTAATATCACCAATGAGGTAACCCCTGACAAAGATGAGTACAGTTGGTTTCATGATCTAGACTCCTCCCTTCTTTCCAGAACCAAGAAACCCCCCAAGCACTACTCCCCTTGGGAAATAAGGTTGGAGGAGCAAGATTTCATAAAGTGGAGATCTTCTCTGGAGAAACATATCCTGCATGTGGATGGGGCCTTGAAAGGAAATCCCAGGCCTACGGGAAGTGGAGGTGTATTGCTAGACAACTCAGGGAAAATTGTTCTCAACTTCTCTTGGGGGCTAGGTCAGAACACCAATAACATAGCCGAAATTCTAGCCATCTGGCAAGGGTTAGCTCAGGCCAGAAGATTATCCATCAAGAAATTGGTTGTCATAGGGGATACTAGAATCATTATCCAAGCTCTCAATATGGAAAAGGTCCCTAAAAACATGGGCCTGGCTCACTACTACCGGAAGGTTATAGCCCAGCTGAAATATTTTGAAGAAATTAAGTGCTACCACGTCCTCAAGAGCCTCAACCAGATGACAGATCACGAAGCCAATACAGGTGCCTCCCTGAGCAAGGGATTTATTCTCATCAATGGGATCGAGACTCATGAGCCAATCCCCTAGCGATCGTGGTGAGCGGGACGACAGGAAATCTCCTGCCAAAAATAAGAGCAGCCCGTATATTGACAGGGAGGAATCCAAAGTGAAGGCATGCAGGAATGAGCCACTCAAGGAAAGACAAGATCAGGGTCATGACAAAACATGGATAGAGCCTTCAGGACAGTCACATGGCTCATGCTTACCCAGTACCGGCTCTGCGAACATGGGGAATAGCCCCCAATCAACGTCCTCCAGGGAGACAAGTACCCAATGCAGGAAATTTGATGAAATCGACGAGAATCAGAATAACGGATGGAGGAGAAGGCAAGCTCGAGCCTATTTCAGGAAGCCACACCCTGCAATGTGCTCACTGAAATCTACTCTGTCGGTCAAGAAGGATTCACCCGGTTTCTCACAGATCCTTGCGCAGGTTTCTATCCTGATCGAAGACCGAGCAGTTCAAGATGGATGCAAGCTCGTCCTCCATGCAACTCGAGGCAAGACTCAGCCAGCTCCAACTCAACCTAGACGAGGTGAAGAATGCATTAAACCGGTTGGAGGTCAAGCAGACAAGGATGCAAAAAAATGGAACAAGCCGTTGGGAATCCATGACCCAGGAACTCAAAGAACTCCCCAAGGAAATCTTTGAGGACAACATGACAAACATGAAGGACATTGCCAACATCTCAGGAGGAATAGGGAACCGGATGGCAGAATCAGAGAAGAAGGTAGAGGAACTGCTTAAGGAACATGGCAAGACACCGTAGATAGATCACTGAGGCAGGCCCATAGCCAAACGCAGTCGCATTCTCTCCTTTCGGCTCAGTTTTTCCCAAGCAAGACTGGTTCTTTATATCTTGTATGTGTTATTATGGTTTTTCCTGTTTATGTTTAGCAAAGTCCATAAATTGATCTATTAGTATGACTATGCCCCTGTATCACTGGACAAAATGTATCTACTGGATTATAACTACTGTTTGTAATGCTGTTGGCAGGTTTAGCCAGAAGTTAATTTAAAAGCCCCATAACCATTTTAGTAAAAAATATATATATATTCAAATTGGAATTATTTCATGGTGACTTGGTTGTTATTGAAGGGGATCTTAATTTCTCTTTGGGTCAGGCTGAGGTATGGGGGCCTTCTGCTCGCCCGAACATACTTACTAAATATTTTACTCAAAAGCTCATGGAGAGAAACTGGATGGTATTGAACCTATTAAGCTTAAGCCGACCTGGAATAACAATAGGTGTGGGGATGGTCATGTGGCTAAGCGTCTGGATCGGTTTCTGGTTAGTGAGAAGATGTTGGATTGTCAACATTTTATGAAGCAGTGGGTGGGTTGTGGGGGTAGTTCTGATCACTTGCCCATTTTTTTGGAATATCGGAATGGGCCGGTTAAACCGCCCAGCCCTCTCAAATTCAACAAGACTTGGTTGAAGGATGAATCCTTTCAATAGCTGATCCTTTCAAATTGGGTCACCTTTTCACCAGATCACAGATTGTCTGTGGCTTTCCAGTTTGCGAAGAATGTTTCCAGGTTTAAGAGGCTCATCAAACAATGGGCGGTGGAAAAAAGGAGACGAGATGACAATGAGCTGAGACTGATTGAATTGGCTATTGTTGACATGATGGACATGGTTAGGGGAGGCTTGCTGAATCAGGAGACAAAGGACACTTTGGTTAGCCTACAGGGCCATAGGAACGCTTTGCTGTTGGAAAAGGAGGAAACTTGGTGACTAAAGAACAGGGCTCTTTGGTTGGCCTGTGGGGATGAAAACACAAAAAAAATTCATGCGTATGCAAAGGGCAGGAAAACTTTGAATACTATTTGGAGTTTGGTGGATGACAGAGGTAGAAGGCATGAATATTTTGAGGAACTGGCTGAGACTGGGGTTGAACACTTTCATAATCTTTTCAAGGCTCCGGCTGGGGCAAACATTTCAAAGATCGTGCATATTGCACAAGTCTTTCCTCAATTTGTAGGGGAGGAGGAAAACTCTTCATTAATGGAAGAGGTCTCTAAGGAAGAACATAAGGAGGCTCTCCATAGTTTTCAGAAGGATAAGATCCTTTATAAATAACTTCTTTAGTTGCCAGGATGAAATTCGTCTGATAGAAAAAACTTTTGGGATTCCCTTTACCATCTGTGGGTTTCCTTCTGCATCAATGCATTCAAAGGTCTTGTTGTAGTAATCAATTTTAACTTTATGTACTTTCGATCAATCCATTCCAATGAGGACATGATAGGAACATAGTGGAGAAATATTCAGATTTTCCCATGTGGAGAGTCCATACATTTCTCCACCATCTCACTAACTTTCTCTTGGTTTTGGTGGCTAGTTGGACTAGCCATGATTTGTTATTCTTTGTTTTCTTAAAAATACAAATCTCAACAACTTAAGAGTGACATAACTATGAGTAGATCCATAGTCAATCAAAATAGAAATGAATTTCTTAGCAATCTTACCTTCAACCTCAACCATAGTTTATTGATGGTCTGCTTAGCGATCCTTAAGTGCAACATAAATTCTAAGGACGATCCTTGCTACAACACCTACATTATCATCCTCTTGGAAGTTGTGAACATGCTTGGCACTCTTATTTTGATGTGGATATTTTCTAAGAAAATGGTCCTCTCTACATCCCCAACATTGAAGTGGCTCTCTTAGCTTGTCTCCCATCATCCTAGTTGGCTTAATCACACCCTATGGTGGTTGCCTTTGTTGATTTATGAAATGAGGAGGCTTGAATATCCTCTTTCTTTGGTCAAGATTCTCTTGTATCTTGTCCTTCCATGCCTTATAGAATTTTTTCCTACTTTTGTGTTGATCATAACAATACTTGGCATTCCTTGTGGTTTCATCTAGATTTTAGGGTTCATTAAACTCAATTATGTCCTTGTATGACTAAAGTAATCCTCTTAGAAACCATTGAATTTTGACCGTATAATATATGATATACTTAATATACCTTAGCAACTTACAGTATTTATTGGCATATTCCTACATGGTCATTTGTCCCAATTTCAACTCATGGAAGTACTCTTTAATTTTGTCATCATAGTATCCATGACAGGTACTTTTGCTTAAAGTACTTCTTGAATTTCTTCCACATAATCTTCCTTTCATTGTGCTTCTTCACTTGTCTAAAGTGATCCCACCATATATCTGATCATCCATTCAAAATAGATATAGCCACCCTTTCCTTCACGTTCTCGATGTAGTACTGGACTTGGAAATACTTTTTCATCCCAAAAAGGCAAGCGTCAACTCTGTGACCAAATTTTATTTCACCATCAAAAGTGGGAGGTTTGGCCTTTATAAATTCCCCATGTGAGTTATTCTGGGAATTCCTCTTCTTCTTATTCCTGTGAGAAAAAGAGCTTGAATATTCAGTGGAGTTTTTAGAGGCAGATGACTCACTAGAAGAAAATTTTGGAGTATATGTCCTATCTCTAGAAACCCTTATTGAGCTATGGGACCTCTTGTGATAATTCCTCTTTGGGATACTCCCACTCTTTCCTGAGTTTTAGAGTACTATCCATGTTGAAATTTCCTCTAAATGTATTATAAACATTGGAGCATGGCTGCATTCAGTTGTTTTTGTTCTTCCTGAGCTCTAGTTAACCTCTTATTATCTGCTCTACAACTTTGCAATTCCACTCTCAGGCTTCTCATGGTTTCTGCAATATCTGGGGGATAAACTTGATTTATTTGGCCATTATATTATGTCTCTACATTCTCAACATGCATATTTTCTACTGTGGCATTTGTTTCAGCTACATAAGGATCATGTGCATCATCCATGATGATGGTTTTCTTGACCCAACCAAGACCAAGGATTTCCAAATTGCAATATACTAATGTTGTATCTGCAAAAGTTTTCATATAATCACACTTGTTAACTTCATTACATTCTTAGAAAATCATAAAATTAATTTTCATGCATTATGGGAACTACCCATATTGACATTTTTTGTCAAATTATAGCTACATGCACTTTGTTGTTTATTTTTTAGAAACATTTGAAGCGTTCTTTCATAATATGATTGTGCACATTTGTTCTACCATGGATAGGCTTTCCAATGAATAGTCATTGTACCCATTTATGATTTATGGGAAAAAAATTATAGCCTTTCAAAACTGCCACTTTTATCTAATTCTACACTTTTCTTCTAGGCTCATTTAGCTCCAGAGACCAACTTCAACCACTTTTAGAAAAAAATATCGGGAGAACTAGAAAAACTTCCTCTAACCAAAGTTGTTAGTTTTGATGAGTATATAAAATGTTGAGTTCATAAAAATTTGTGGTCTCGACATCTATGGTCACATTTACCTCCTAGTTTTTCAAAATCCCCCAAAAGTGCCATGGAATAGTGGGTTATGGCCTTCTTTTGCACCTTTTTTCACACCTTTTGGAATTTTGCTATAAACCACTAGAGTTATTTGTGTTCATAGACCACATCTGCACCATAACAGTTTTGGCACCAACAAGGCACTTGTCAGGTCACTGGGTACTGATGTAGATGTAGAATACAAAACACAGTGGATCATGCATAATTATCACAAGAAGAAAATGAAATCATTCCACATTCATATACAAATAAAATACTTATCTTTTAACAAGAATATCCCAATAACTGTTTGTATAAGAGCAATTTTCCACTCAACTATAGTTTTTAACTACAAATACCACTCCCAAGTCAAGCTATGAGGCCACTAGGGTTAAGGAAACACCTAGAAGATTCTCTCTCTTAGCCCACAACCCATTTCGCCTCATGCTTCACCAAATTTAACACCTCTGAGCATTTACAAGGATCTCGCTCAACCATCACAACCATAGCACTCTTATTTATTGTCGCACACAACATAAGGAAGGAATTTCCCTTCATCGTTGCATAGTTCCCTCAAGAAATGCAACCCTTGCAGTGCTTACCAGTGTGTGTAGAAAGAGTCTAATTTGTTGAATGTTGTTGGTGAACCTCCTGCAACATTAATTCATGGATTCTCAAGCATTCATGAGCAACAAAACATAATAGGTAAAGGTTCTCGCATTTCCTAACCACTATGCTCACCTAAATCCATCTCTTTTCTCTAATGTCTTCAATTCCCCTTTCATAATTCCAATTTATGGTTAATTCACGATTTGATAATGGTAATCGCAATGGAATGAACAACAAGAGGAAAACTCTACCTAATGAGAAATATGTTGTAAAACTCTATATAAAAATAATCGGTAGACTCCTAAGGAGAATAAAGGATGGTGAAAAATATAGCTAACATAACTTGTGACCATAGAAAATATGACCATTACAACATTCATATAAATATATTCATCCCATGTTTCCATCACTACATGATAATAATTTCCCCACCGACCTCAAGTGTGCATTCAATGATTGGATTTAATAGTAAAAAATGAAGTAAATGGCTCATTTAAGGAACATGGCAGCAAATGGTTGAGTTCTAAGGTTGATACGTGGCAGTAGAGGAGTTAATCTCTTATATCCCCTCTAATGCTCTTTATAAAAACATCTTGGACCATTTTATCAATTTGCCATCAAAATATTTACATAACTTTCGAGTTAGCATGACAAGTCAAGCGCATGGTCCATATTTAAATATTTACATTATACATGCCTATCCATTCATTGGTCGGGATTTTTCCTTGAGCTCTGCACTAGGAATCCATACTAGCCTATTTACATCATTTACATAATTTTGATTTAATACATTCCAAATCAAATATGGGGCTATTACAATTAACAAAAGACATGGTCATTGTGGTCTTCTTATGTATGCTACTCTTCATTCAATATGCCCTTTGGAGCTAGATGTATCCATGATAGTTATCATTGGTTGTTGAACAATGACTTCTTCCACCAATTTTGAGCCTTTTGAGTGAACTTTTTGGGACTGCACACCCTGAGACATATCCAAAATGATATTGAAGTGGATCTCTAAATCATTGATCAACTTGTTAACTTTCTCTCGTGTTCCTTAACTTTACTCTCAAGATCCTCTTGTTTGGCATCCTGTTATGCCATGCAGTTTTTTATACCATCAATCAATCCTCTCGGTCCATTCATCTGGGAGTTCATGTGGTGTATCATTCTCTTAGTTTCCCAAATTTCCCTCAGCCTTTCTCCCCTAGCCATTCACAACTCGAGGGGTTGGTCATTTCAACATACAATAAACTTTTAAATAGAAGACAATCTTCCACCCAAGCAACAATTCTCCCACCACAAACAAACAACATACCACAAGAAATAAGACTGGAATGAGCTTCCATTATTTCCATGGTATCATCCACCTGGAGTGCAATAACACTATGTTTATCTTGACCAAACAAAACACAAAGAATGTGATTGGCCTTACCTCTTTGAATATTCTAGAAGGACGATAGAATTCTACCACCTGTAGAGACAACTACATCCAAACAAGCTTGCACCCCTATTCTTACCACACCTTTGGCATCATTCACCAATGCTCTCCCACAAATAATAGAGGAAGCCATGGAAATGCCATAAAGGAAGAAATGAATGAGTGAAGGGGTAGACAAAGAAGGGATCCAAAAACACAAGGGAGTCATCTCCAAAAGATGGGTTGAGATTCTAAGCCTAAAACTCCAAGTTATCAAAAACCCCACACTCTGTTTCCAATTATTTTGAACATAAGGGAGTGTTATCGCTCTCTCACTTACTAGAACCCCAAGTGTGTCTTGACATAAAAGGCGTACTACATGTTGGAATCCATGCCACCAATTACAAGGTTCATTGAATTGTGAGTTAAGACTTGAGGTTTAATATCCATCATTTAATAAATCCTAGGGGAGTTGTTGTCATTCAAGTTGGCCCCCATTTTATATGAATACACCCATATCCATCTTGATTGCTTCATTTGCAAGCTTGTCTATTGTAGTGTTGTTATACCTTCGAACGTGAGGAAGGATTTCTTCTTTTATTAGACTGAGACTCCAATTGATCTGATCAAAACTTGTCTGAGATAGAATAGTGCCCTCTTTGATTGTTTCTTCCTTGTTGAATAACCAAAAGAGAGTCTCCCAAAATTAATATTTTAAGGATTTGAAGACTACAAATTATTTCCAGTCCCATGTACAATGGATTAAGCTTAGCTTGATTATTGGTTTCTCTTATGATGCACCAAGATAAGGTTGATCCTATCATTCCTTCGGAGTCCAAAAGGATGCCCCCTGCACCTGCTGCCCTAATTCTTCAAAATTGTCTTTGAGCCACACATCTGTAGTGAATTTTGATAATAAGTTTCAAATGCCATTATACATTACATCCATAATCCATGACTAATTGTTTTGGTGGTTTGTAGAGCCAATACTAGAGGTAAAGATAACAAAGGAAATGACATCATGGCGATTGTGGGATATGAACACATTAAGTATGTGCATTAAATTTGGTCCAATTTTCATATTAACAATGATTGAAAATGTGGACAACAAATGAATTCAAGTGGATATTTAGAAATACTAGGTGTCCAAGATTCTCTTGGAAGTTTTGATTAAATGACATTTAAAATGTCGAATACAACAATTAAATGTAGGGGAATTTGGGCGTGAACTATGTGATGGATTTAGTGTTGTGGAAAGGGCACATCATAACAATGAATAGATGAAAATTAAAATAGAGATGATTTTATTGCTTAGGTGCCAAAGGAAAGTGATGGTTGTTCAAGCTTGAATTCTTTTCATGATTCATGCACCCATCCTCGTATAATAAGAAATGTACAATGTTCATTGAGCAACCAAGAGTTGAGTCTCAAGGATTTATGGGTAATGGAAAATATGACCTCTCTTTTGAAATTTTCTAATGATGATGGTGACAATGATGGTTATTAATGTCCACTAAGATCAACTTTGGTCTATGGGTCTTAAAAAGGAAATTAGTCACTTGGTTTTCTTTAAAATTTTATTGTTATGCTCAAAAAGTCTTAAGAGAAGCAATCCTAGTATTGTGCCAAATGTTTTGAATTTGCACTCTAATGTAGGTTTATGCAGGACATTCTATGAGAAAGTGAATTTTGTATTCAACCCTCTTTAGGTCACAATATATGTTGTTCTTCATAAATAACAAGTTATTTCAAAAAAATCATTTTTTAAAATGTGTGTTTTGATTTATCCTTTTAGAATAGGTTGGAACCTATGAAAGGATTCAATTTTGATCACTAAGTGGGACATAATGAGTGTGACTTTACTTTTAAAACACAAAAAAATGTTCAAAAACATTTAATGATGACATTTTGAGGTTGCTTAGTACATTTCAAGACTACTCCTTCAAGCATATGTATAGAGAGAGGAATGAACAGGTTGACGCTCTATCAAAGGTGGGTCTACACCTGTTAGCTGGTACTTGGAAATTATGGGAGGCCATCAATGACATAATTAAGGAAATAAACCCCAGACCATTTACATTCTAATTTCCACGGAGCCCAACTCTGTGGAGTACATAGTGGTGGATACCCTCTTTTCTCCCACGATCCTCTACATTTTTATTAGTTGTATCTACATTAGTAGTGGACTATCTCCTTATATGGAAGATTTATATAGTTTTTAAGCATTCTCTTTGAAATTTATATGTTATTTTAGTAGATTCAACTTATGCTCCCCTGCGAGCCTCATTATAGGAGATGTGTCAAAGTATTTTGTCTGTGCTCCTTGGAACGACATAGTGATTTTTCGATTTTTCCATGTGGTCATTTTCTCTGGCACATGGTTGTTGCACCATTCAGAAATCAATCAGAAAAATCAAGTGGCCTCCCTCCACAAAGAACAAAAACCCTTTATCTTTCTAGGCAAATTTTTTCTCAATTCCTAGTTTTTTCTTTAGTTCATCATTAGGTTTTTGTCTGGAAACTGGAAATATGGACCACGTGTCCATTTCTTCCCTAAATTTATCTTTTGGGGACTTGGGATGACCCATCAAACTCTTGTTATCTCTGACAGGGCTCATTCAGCTGGAATATTCTTCGGTGCTGGCAGAAAAAACAATGGTGAATGGCAAAAAGCTAAGTCTTTATTCCTCATAAAATGAAGTTCCTTTGGTCGTCGCTTCAAGTTTAAATGCAGTTGAGGTTGAAAAAAATCAGAACTTTCATAATACTAATATATCTAATGAGGATTCACAAAAGGTGAAGGGTAGGGTTAGCCCAGGTTACCAAGTAAGCAGGAACAAAAAGTTCAAGAAGAAACATAGGAGCAAGTTCTGGAAGTGGAAGTTGCATCTTGATGAAGACAAGTTGACCCTGAGCAGGGGTGTCGGTCTGGAAGAAGTGGTCAGTATGTCCTCAGGGGTTTGGTAGGTAAGTTCAGTTATAAGGCTCTGGATTGTAAGTACATTGAGGATTGGGCTTCAATGGTCTGGGTACCTATCCTTGGTTATAGGTCATCCATTTTTGTTTTCTGAAAGGTTGCAATGGATTTGTCTTCAAGATTGAATCCCATGCTTCTTATGTATTAGAAAGAACATGGTTGAAGGGTAATGGAAGCCTCATAGTGAAAATATGGCACTATGGATTCATTCCTATGACAGAAGGCATTAATCTACTTCACTTGTGGGTCCTCCTTCTGGGTCTCCCATTTGTTTTCTAGAATAAGGAAGCATTGGAAGCTATTGGAAACCATCTCGGATGTTTCCTCCACATGGAGAAATAAATGATCTTCGGGGTCAATAAGAGGAAGGGCAGGATCCTTGTGGAGATTGATATGTCAAAGGGTTTACTCGAAAAGCTTGGAATCGATTGGTGTGGTTGTTCTTTATCTTGGCTCTTGGATTATTAGGGAATCCCATTCAGATGTTCCAAATGTAAGGAAATTTCACATTTATGGAAATATTGTATCTTGTCTGATTCAGATACTGATAGAGAGTCCTCGGAAGTTGAGGCATGGTCATTTAAATATATTAGTGACAAAAAACAAGTATCTCTACCGGTCACTCAGTGTTTCATTTCTGCATCATCTTCCAAACCGTCGGTGGTGGTTTAGTCCTTTCTAGGTAAGTTACAAAAATAAAACCATTCCTTTGTTTCTTCCTTAAATTCCATGGAATCTGAGTTTGTAAAGAGTTTGGAAGAAAAGGGAGATTCAGTGGGTGAAGTTTTGGTATCGGGCGACTCAATTTTTACAAAGGTGTCTCATTAAACAATCATGATCTAGGGTCTCATATTCAGTGGTTAAATACTCCAATTGAATAGAACAATTTCAAGGATCATAATGGTCCCTTATCTATGGGGGAAGGTAATGGTTTTGTCTAAGATTCCAACAATGAAAGAGAAACGTTATATGGCGAGATATCTCTTACCCATGAATCTCCTCCTATTATAACTTCCAAATCTGGTGTTGGGGTTTTAGATTCAAGGGTTAGTATTGGTTTTGCGTATGAATAGGACCCTTCTCCCTCGGCGAGATCCCCTATCCCCTGTAAATAAACTCAACCTAATCTTGTCACTTCTTACTGTGATACTCTGAAAAAAGAACCTTTGCAATCTTATTCGGGCCTATCTGGTTTTGGGTTTCCCATACCAGATTTACCTCAGGATAACCATGTTCTTTCGTCACCCCTTCAAAAAGCCTCTACAAGTATCCCCCCCTGAAAAATTATGTTAGGAGCAATCAATGGGGGTTTGAAGAAAGATTTCTCTCATATAAAAACTAAAAGCGTGAGAAAAAGTAAAAAATGTGATACCATTCTCGCATCTCCAATTTTACCTGATCTATCCCCTCCCTCATCTGATTTTAGGGAGCTCAAAGGCATCAAATCCCTAGTTAGGGTTACAAATTCTTTGTGCATCCATAAATATTAGGGTAGTGGAGGGTCTCCCTAAACATACTTCTCTCTTGAGGTTTATAGAATGAAACAAACCTGATGTAATTTTCTTACAAGAGACGATGGTTTCTGGGGTAAAAGCGAGCTCTTTTTTCTTGAGTGTTAAAAAGGATTGGGAGGTGGTCATTGTCAATGCAGTGGGATTGTCAAGTGGCCTATTGGTTGCGTGGGATCCTTGTACGGTAAACTTGAAGGCATTATTTGTATCTATGTGTATTCTTCTTTCTAGTAGGTTCTTGGGGTTCCTAGAATAAATCAATCTTTTGAACTTTTATGGTCCTTACCATTCAAAAGAACAGTTTTGGAACAAAATTGAGTCGGAGGGTACATTCAAGATCCAAAATCTGTTAATAGCAGGCGACTTAAACTTTACATGGGAAACAAATGAGATTTGGGGACAAAGAGACAAACAAGATCCTCTTAGCTCTTTCTTTTCTGATTTGTTTGATCACTTCTAAATTTCTACACAGTGCAAATCCATAAGTTTGCACACAATGCTTGAACACTGTGGAAACATCCATGCACAAATTGTTTGAAAACGTTGAAATGGTAGATGTTGAGCCTCTCCCAATTAGCCCCACATGGAGAAATGGTCATTTGGGTGAAAATGGGATCACAAAATGGTTGGATAATTCCTTCCCATTAATTTATTGCTAGAAAATTTGGATAAATATAGGCCTTGGGTGGATTCGAATAGATTCTCAGATCATTATCCCATAATTTGTCATATTGAGGTTCAGGGAGTTAATGAAAAAATACCATTTAAATTCAACCATGGTTGGCTTAAGGAGAAGGAGTTCATAGAATTTGTGAAACATGTTTGATCTTCTTTCCCTGATCCATAAATGTCTCCAATGGATATGTTAACTAAGAAACTGAAATTGCTAAAAGTAAAAGTCATTAAATGGAAAAAAAGAGATTGGATTTGGAAAAAAAGGAGCTATGTTCTATTGAAGAACAAATCAACTCTATAAATGCAAAGGTTGGAAGAGGTATTTTTCTGCAGTCGAAGTTGGCTTCTTTGACTCATCTTGAGCAAGAGAAATTAATCATATTCAAGATATCTGATGAAAAAGCTCGTTTGAAAGGAAGGATTAATTGGTTGGAGGCAGGTGATAAAAACTCGAAGTTATTCCATAAGTTTGTTGAACACCAGAGATATATAAACTCCATTTAGGAACTAAAAAATGAAGAGGGTCTTCAAATTTTTGAGAAAATGGAGCTCAAACAGTTGTTTTTTTTTCACATTTTGAGTCTCATTTCAAAGGAGGTAACATATTAGTTAGAGATTATATTCAAGGGTAAAAGAATACCCTAGATTTTTCTCTGAGGTTGAAGGACGAGATCTTTCTTTTTCTACTAATGGTTGAACCAAAAGAAGCTTTATTGTCCTTAGTGAGATTGAGAAGTCTTGGTATGGATGGTTGGACCATAGAACTTTTCCTGGATTGTTTGGATTTTATGGGTCAGGATTTGTTTAATGCAATGGAGGAATCAATAATTAAAGAAGAAATCTTTGGAGTTGTAAGCTCCACATTTATAGCTTTGATTCCAAAAAAATCATCACCTGAGGATTTGGGGGATTTTTGTCCCATCTCACTCTGCAACTTTGTTTATAAACTAATAACAAATGTTATTGCATCTAGGCTCAAGCCTATCCTCTCTAGATGCATCTCTCCTGAACAATTCGGTTTTCTAGAGAAAAGGCAGATCTTGGAAGCAATTTGTGTGGCTCAAGAAGTATTTCATAACATCAAAAAAGGAATCAGAAAACCTTTGCTCTTCAGATGGATTTACATAAAGTGTATGACTGTGTTCAATGGGGCTTCCTCATGCTAATTCTAATCCAATTTGGACTCCCTTGTAGGGTCATGAAATGGATTATGGGTTATGTTTCGTCAGTTTCTCATGATGTTCTGGTAAATGGAAGCCCTACGGAAATTTTCACAACTTCTAGGGAGATGTGACAAGGTTGTCCCCTATCTCCTTTACTTTTCATACTTGTTATTGATGGTCTTAGGATATTGATAAATAAAGTAATTTCTGAAGGTAAAATAAATGGAATTAAGTTTGGGCGCAGTCTCTCTGTTACCCATCTATTGTTCGTTGATGATATCATGGTCTTTGGATCGAACTCATCTAAAGAATGGATACATTATCATTAATTGATTATCTATTTTTGCAATGTTTCACGGTTTTCCATAAACTTCCAAAAATCAATTCTCTTGGAGAATGGAGCAATTTTATCAGATATTTCAGAGGTCAATGTTCTCTTCCAGGTACGGGTGATTCCATTATCCTTTGGAACTAGATATCTTGGCTATTATATCAATCCAAATGATTATAGATTAGGTGATTGGTTATGGATGCTGAAAAGATTTGATAAAAGAATAAAACACTAGTGTTGACGTTGGTTATCTCTTAGCGGGCAGATGATTTTGGAAAAATCGGTATTAGAAAACCTTGTGGTATATTGGCTTTCTCTCAGTAAAGTTCTGAGATTCTTTTAAATGAAATCACAAAAAATATATTTGATTTTATCTGGTCAGGTAACCATGAAAATAACAAATACCACTTAGTAAAATGGGAAGTTATAGCCAGTCCAAAAGAAAAAGGGGGATGGGCTTTGAAAAATCCATTTAAGTTCTCATTAACATTAAGGGTAGGGAGTCTCTAGCTAACAATATTTGGTGAAAGCTTGTGGACTAAAGTGTTACAAGCAAAATATTTCAAGAAGCTTTCTCTGGTGGAATGGATTCAAAGTAGTATAAAACCACATAAAAGAGTTTCAAATTTTTGGTCAGGCCTTATCGACTCTTTTGAGTTGTGTGGGAATTAGCTTGCTTGGGCCCCTGGAAATGATTGATCCATTCGTGTTGGGGAAGACCCTATTATTGGGGGTCCGCTAAAGTATAAGATTTCTGGTGAAATGATTCTCTTCCTCCATTCAAATGGATACTATGCTCTGAACCATATTTCAAAGTTGTAGACCTGTGTTGATTTTCCTCATGGTTGGTTAACAACTCAACTGATGGGTCTTAGTGGTATTATGGGGACTAAATGGACTGATTATATCACAGTAATTCAAAAAGGCACAATCATCCTTGATGAAGGATTTGATGTTCTTAAGTGGTCATACAACAAGTGTTCAGGTGAATTGACTGCGGATTTTGCATATCAGTGTTTGTCATAGGAGATTTTATTTGATTGGAAGCGGTGGCACTTGATTTGGTATTTGCAAGCGTTGTATAAAATTATAATATTTTGGTGGCTTGTGCTGGAAAATCATCTCCTATCCCGAGACAACCTTTCAAAATGAGGTATGATCGATCCAATTTTTTTTGTTATGTTTGGTGTGGTTGAAAAAACAATATTCCATTCATTTGTTTCTTGTCATATCACAAAATCTGTATAGCAGAATGTTGTTTGGTTTTTAAAATGCCTGGATGTTTTGTCAGGGAGTTCCTTATCAAACTATTATCTATCATGGAAAGAAAAAACTCCTTTATGGCATTTCTTGCCATGTTTTATTTCTTGGGAATTATGGAAAGGAAGGAACAAAAGAATATTTGAAAATGCTCATACAGATGCTCTCTCCATCTACTACAGGGGTTTGGATTCCTTTAAAGAGTTCTTTGTTGTTAAGGTTTTAGGTTCTTCGTGTCATATTATTAGAGATCCCGAGGTCCATTTCCCAAAGGATGGTCTGTTGGGGTTTTTTTGGGGCCCTCTCAATAAGACTCCTCTTTATCTGGGGTTGGGGCCATTATTTTTTTGGATAAGGTTCAATTTTATAAGCTCTAAATGTGGTGTGGTTTTGGCTCAAATACTAAGGGTGAGATTCTTTCATTATGGCTCCTTATTCATTTTACGCATAGCCTTGGCTTGGATAACATCAATATTTATGGTGATTCAAAGGTGATCATTGATTGGGTTGCAGATGTTCATGGAATCAAAATTCTTCACCTCTTGGCCTAGCTAAAACAAACTAGGTTATTGATGAGTCGCTTCAAAAATATTTCCTTTACGCATGTCTTTAGGAAGAAAAATCACATGGCAGACTTGATGCCAAAAAAGGCACTTCTGGAGGTGGAAGGTTTTTACTTTTTGAACTTTGGAACAATAGCTCCCTTTCTTATGAAGGGTGTTTTCAAACTTTTATGGCTTGACCATTGATGTTTTAGTGTTGTGCTTGGTGCTTGTCTTGGGGATTGTTGCTCTGGCTCTTGTTGAGCTCTAGTCTATGGTTTTGACTATTTTCTTCGCCTCCTTCTCAGTCTATTTTGTTCCTCTCTTCGGTTAATCGACTTTGACTATCTTTTGGTCTTTTATGGTAAAAAATGTATCGATGTACTTCTTGTTCATATTCTTCATTAAAGTATAATTATTATTTTTTTAGTACATATACTTCAGGAAAAAAATTGTTATTTTAATAGATGATGTTGCTCTCATGCATCTATGTTATGCTGAAGAAGAGATTTGTGTATTGCATCTTATGCCAAATGAACAATTTAGAGATTTATATATATATATATATATATATATATAAAACTAAAACGGTTATAATTATTAAAATACTCTCGGTTGGGACGCGACCACTCAACCTCGATTACATATATTCACCATATATTCATGAGACCACTTTGCACTAGTACATCAAACCCGAATCTTACAAAAAACATGGAGGGTCATTGCTACAGAATTGGGATCCAGATAGGTGTATCCTCATTCTGGATGTATGTTCCTTGAGATACAAGATTGCCCTTATTTGCTTTTTTGTCTGCTTCTTTGTTTGAGCCTCAAAGGACATGGAAGAAGAGAGAGGATGTGAAATCCTGTAAGACATATCGCAGACTTTGCAGGGTCTTGTTAAGCATCGGATTGCCAAAGTGATTGTCTGAGTTTAGGATTTTTATCAAGATTTCAAAATCTCTAAAAAACTTGTATTTCTTTATAGTTATTTTCTTTTGCGGTCTGGCAGGATTTTAGCAGCCCAATAATTTCGGTGTGGTTATTTGTTCGCTTTCCTAAACCCCAGTCAGAGTTGTCTTTTATTTTCTCATCGGAAGAATAGATCATGCCACCAGCTCCTACAATACCTGGATTTCCTTTCGAAGCACCGTAAAAAAATAATGTGGCTTTTCCCTGGTTCCTCCACCATTATTGAAAGACGACATCTGCGTCTCGTATTCGCAAACATGGATTGGTGAAGGCGCGAACATAGATCTTTTTTTCTGTCCCTAAACAAGTAAGTGCCCAACCATTTTTTCTTCTTCCGGGAGCAGAGAGTTGTTGATGAAGGAAGGGTGATTTACCACATGCCTGTAGAAGAGCATTTGCTTTGCTTCCATGATCGAGGGAGTGAGCTTGATGTTTTTGAAGATCAGCGTGTTTCTTGTCAGCCATATTTTCCAGCAGACATATTTTGGAAGGGCTTTCCAAATTTTGGGCCAAGAGGATTTACTTGTCAGCATGAGGGGATACCTTACCTTCCAGGTAGAAAATAGATTGGTTACAGTGATTTGAGCAAGTGCAGACACATTGAGGGAAAGCAGAGAGACAGACCAAACATCTTGGGAAAAAGGGAAATCCACAAATAAGTGATCCAAGGTTTCAAGTGCCTCACAACACATGGAGCATCGATGAGGGGCTGTAATTCCTCTTTTAGATAAGTTTTCACTGGCTAATACTTTCTTATGAGCTAAAACCTAGGTAAAAAAATTAATTTTGGGTAGACCGTAAGAATCCCACAAGTGTTTCTAGAAGGATGCGGGATGGGTGTGCACTTGTTGATCTTGGAGGATTGCAAATCCTTGAGCAGTCGAGTAAAATCCAGACTTTCCCCATCCCCATTTATCGTGTTGCTAAAGGTGCACCGGATCCAAACCTATCAGCGACTCTAAAAGGAGGCTTTTTTGTTCCTGTAAATGCTCAGGGAGCCAAGGAAGATCCCACGCCATCCGATTCCATGAGGGATCCCAAGCTGAGATATCTGCTAGCTTTATGCAACCAATTTGAATGAGCTAAGATCGGATCTCTGAGATTTCATCGGAGGAGGTGAGAGGGGGATGGCCCAGGATACTGTCGTCCTAGAGTTGTATTTTATTCCCACTTCCAAGGACATGAAATATCAGAGGATGAAAGAATCCCATACTTTGTCGGTATAAATTCCAAGTCATCGTTCCTTTTTGGATGTTCTGTGTCCGCAGATTCCTTCATGAAACTCCAGCGAGGTATTTTTTTCCTTGGCACTTGACTGGCAGGGTGCTTTCAATTTGAGAATATTTTCCTGAGTATTTTTCCTCCAAGTGCTAGATTGGTCAGTTCTGGATCTCTCACTTGAATACCTCCTTACATCAGAGGGTGCTCGATGATGTTGGGGTTAACAATATGGAACTTTCTTTCATTACCTTTACCACCTTTCCACAGAAAATCCCGAAACAATTTAGAAATCTGGGCTATGATCAACTTTGGGGCCAAGAGGAAGGAGGCCTAATAAATTGGATAGGAGGATAGGACTGTTTTTATCAGGGTAAGTTTCCCAGCATTGGTTAGCCACTGGCCTCCCCAAGATTCTATTTTGGGTTTGATCTTGCTGAGAATTCTGAGCTAGAGGGAGGCCTTGTTGGTTCCTAGAGTAAGATGAAGGCTGAGGTAAGTGATATTGTCCCAATTAGCAGAGCCCGTGAACCCCAAGAAATTGGCTATTCGAAGGACCAAACTGTGGTCAGTGTTCCATCCAAACACCGCGCTTTTCCTTTTGTTTACCATTGCTCAAGAGTCATTGTAGAATTTCATTGTAAACCTTTTCTATTTTTAAGGAGGCTCCTCCCAGCAAAAGAGAATCGTCTGCAAAAAGAGGATGGTTGACGGGGTCTAGGTCCTTCATTGTCCTGATGCCCGGGGAAGTTCCAGCTTGCTTTTCAACGATCAATTTTCTGCTCAAGGATTCTGTCATGAGAATATATAGAAATGGGGAGAGGGGGCATCCTTGCCTTAGCCTCCTTGTGGCTTGGAAGAAATTGATCAGCCTTCCATTGACTAACGGGGCTATCCAGGGCTTTTCAATACAGGCTTTTGTCAAGTTAACAAAATCAAGGCTAAAGCCAAAAGCTAGCAGAACTTTGAATAAGAAGGATAATTTTACCCGGTCAAAGGCGTTTGCCATGTCTAACTTGATGAGCATCCCTTGCTACTTCTGTTGATGGCTGGAGTGCAGTGCTTCTTGGACCAATATTACATTGTCCAAGATGTGTCTCCCTTTGATAAAACCACTCTGAGAGGTAGAGATGAGTTTTTCTAACATCGGATTGATTCTGTTTTCCAAAAGTTTTGTAAGGATTTTGTATGAGGCATTACATAGAGAGATAGGCCTAAAACAATCAAAGGAACCCAAATTCACCTCTTTGGGGATTAATGTGAGAAAGGTAGAATTTGTGCTACCTCCCACTTTAGCCTTTTGTTGGAAGGCTTTAATCATTCTCAGCAGATCTGCCTTGCTGATTGTCCAACAAATTCTATAAAAATGAATTGAGAATCCATCAAGCCCTGGAGCTTTGTCTCGCTCCATGGACCAGATAACATTGATGATTTCATCCTCGGTGTAAGGCTTCATGAGATTTAGATTGTCCTCTCGGCTAACAAGGGAGGGGATATGAGTAAGAAATTCAGTTGTTTCTTCTTCATTGCATGTCCCCTCCTCTTTGAAAAGTTTCTATAAGTGTAATTTTGTTGCACCTTTAATCTGTTCATGCCCTTTATAGACATTTCCTTCTGCTAAGACTATTTCAGCGATATGATTCCTGGAGATTCGAGCTCTGAATTATCGTTGGATATAGGAGGTGTTTCTGTCCCCCTCTTTCAACCACAAGCTTTGGGACTTTAGTCTCCAATACTCTTATTCCTTTTAAAAGGATTGAAAGGAAATGTATTGAGCAGCCTGTTCTTTCTCAAGGTCTAAAATTTTTATGTCCTTGCTCTCCATTTCTAGTTGCAGATCTAACAATTGTTTTATTGCTTCTTTTCTATGACTGTTGGGGGTGTTAACTAGCTTTTTGATCCATTCCTTAAGGGAAAATTTCGTGACTTTGAGTTTCTGCTCCCAGACAAAGCTGAGTGACCCTATAATCGGGGTGGACTAGGCCAATAGGACTGTTTCCAGAAAACCTTCCTTCTCATTCCAGAGGGGGCTGAATCTAAAAGGGATGGGGCCCATATTTTCTTCCTCTTCTAGCTAAAGGAGAATGGGCTTGTGATCCAAGGTGATCTTCGGTAGGATTTTGGAAGAAATTAATTTCTTTTCTAGAATAAGTGAGCTTTGTACAAGAAATATGTCCAAGCGGGCTGAAATGTGCTCTGCCCCGAGTTTATTGTTAGTCTAGGTGAAGAATCATTTCTTTGGCTTGAAATCAAGAAGGTCCCAATGTTGAATTAGCTCCTAAACATAATGTTGCATTGGGTTCCTTCCACTGTTGCCCCCTCTTTTTTCCTTCGGCTTCGGAACCAAATTTAAATCTCCAGCTACTATAATGTTCTTCAAAGAATAAATTTCTAGAAAGTCTGATAATGATTGCCAACATTATTTTTTCTTGGAGTAAAGGACATGCAATTAGAGATTAAATAGAGCAAAGGTGAGCTTACTTGAATAATGATGGAGTTTGGTGAAGATCCAATGATGTGTCTCAAAGGAGCTTTCCAAGTGGAGATTTCCAGGTGGAACTTGTCTTTCGACCAAAGGGTTGCTAACCCTCCTGAGGTGCCCCTTGTATTGACAACCTTTCTTGTATTTTTCTTCCATTTCTTCTTATTGACGTCAAGAAGGGTTTCCCCTTCAATTTTAGTCTCTTGTAGCATGAGAATCTTGGGAGTTTCTATTTTCTGTAGGTCTTTGACTACTTCCGCCTTCATGGGATTTCCCAAGCCTCTGCAATTCCAAGAGACTAAACACATTATTCATCAAGGTTGGATGGGGTGGGACCACCCTTGGGGGGCATATTCCTGGTATTTCTTCTTATGGACATATCGATCATGGATTTGATTCCTTGCATTTTTTACCTCTCTACTTCTTCCTCTCTTGCTTCCTTGTGTGATTTCCTCCCTGTTTTTTTCGAGGGCCTCTCGAACGTCTCGTCTTCCGAAGAACCAGAGTTTTCCAGAGGTTTTTTCCTTGTTATTTCTGCATAGGATGGGGAGGAAAATCCTCTTGTTGGGGAGCCAGGGGGGGAGGGGGGGTTGTCTATCTTTTCCTTTTCCACTTCATGAGGAATACACTATTGTTCGGGTTCCACTACTGCTGAGCCCAGAGTGTCTTCTAAGGTACTAAGTATTTTGAAGGGGTTTTTACTGGCTTTTGGGATTGATGGGGTTGTGCTTCCTTCTCCTTGATGGTGCCCTACTGAAGGTACACTAAAGCCCATCATCGTCCCTTTCCCTCTTGCCCTAGTGTTTTGTTTTGATGTGGTTGTTTTCTGCACTTGAGTCCACTGCTCGCCTTTCATTTTCTTTGCCTCTTCTTTAGTCCTTTTTTTGCAATGCCAGGCAAAATGGCCATAACTGTGACAGAATATGCATTTGAAGGGGATTTTTTCATATTAAATTGAGCACATAGATCTTTGGACCAACACACAACTCACAAGATAGATCATACAATTTACTCAGCAATTGAAGAATGAAACAGTGCAAAAATGTCTTGCAACTGTGAATGCTTTCATTAATTAAAAGTAATTAGATAATTAATTACAATGAAGTACAATGGCAAAGTAGCCTCATGCAATTCACATCCATGTGAGGAAATTCGAAATGGTTGGACTCTACTTGACTGAATGGTTAACTGACCTTGTTTAAATTATTATTGGAGTTCATCGGAGTTCAAAATCCAAACTCAAGAGTCTAATTCAGTGTTAACTATTCTAACTCACTGAAGTATGTGAGTAAATGCGCCTCACCTGCATCTAGCCATGCAATCCTAGTGTTAACTTAGTAGAACTAAATGTAGGGAACTAGAACTGAATGTAATTAACTCCTAACTGAGCTTAACTAGTCACCAACTAAACTCAACTAATGGAGGTTGGTATCGACACTCCGAGCGTCTCCTAATTTGTAGGGATTGATCTAGGAGGCTCCTAAACTGATGCATGGCAAGTGCAATCAGTGGCAGTTTGCCCCAATTATTGTTCCCCACACTTTAGTAATTGGTACATGTGCCCCAATTAGACCAAGTGGACCTAATGGTGCTAGTGACTAAAAATAGACTAAAATGACTCCCGATTTAGACATAAATGACCAAATTGGACAAGGGAGGATTATAATCCTAACACCCCCCTAAGTGATAACTTGGAAAATTTGTGGGCCCTAGTAACTAAGACCATAAGTCACCCATTACAACAAGTAAAGTAACTGCTCAACACAAGGAGTTGGGGAAAAAACCACATGGGAAAAAATCCCCTCCTCTAACTAAGCAGATAGAATCAGGATTCAAGTTTGAAAAACCTGAAAATATGTTGCTGCAATCTCTATGATGTAGCAAAGCAGCATGCATGATGTTCCGTGCACAGGTATCCTGGGGCCTGGCATGTAGACTTCTCCATCTTCTCCCAAAATGATGATGGAAGGAAGGAGGAATGTAACCTTTTCCCCTTGCTGGATGAAGATGTGTATGATCCACTCTATTCTTCTGAATGCAATGTGACTAAGCCCTTTCCATGTAGCATCTTACAGGAAGTTTGTTGCATCTCTCTGAAGGAGGTAAGATTGCATGACATAGTGCAAGGTTCTTAGTCTTCTGAGTGTCAGATGGATTTCCAGCCATCTTCCTAACTTCCCGCTTAGGAGTAGGGACTGGATCTGGATCTGAATCACCCTGAATCTCAATCTCATAAACTGATACAGCTAGATCTGCAATACTAGTAGAAACTGCAAAAGAAGTAGATGAAATGTTTTTACCTTCCCTTGTAAGTGGCTGCTGAGAGTGCATTGGTTCTGAAAATGGCATGAAGTGTGAGAACTCATATGCCTTGGAGGCATGATTTGCATCACCCTTTGCTATGATGTTCCCAATAGAGATATCTGTGATCTCCACTGAGTCAAGACCAAATATCACTCGCTTTGGAGAGCCAGTATGAGTCATATGGTATACAGATTACAAATTTGCAGCTAAGGAGGGCACATAAAGCACATCTTTGAACTTTCCATGTTCAATCTTGATAGAACCCTTCCCTTTGGATTGGATTTTACTGTTATTTCCCATCTGAATACTAGGACCATCAAAATACTACAAGGAAGAGAATGATTCTCTGGATACAACCATATGATTGGAAGCTCCATAATCAATGAGGAAGGCATGTGTTGTTGAGCAGCTAGCCTTCAGTGCATGGCATGTCTCTTCATGTTCTTCAGTTTCTTCTCTATGGTCATCCTTCCTTGCGTTAGAAGGTACATTAATGTTATGTTTCTTCAGAAGAAGAGCCATCTCATCAATTGTTCTTCTCATACAGGAGATTTCTGGATGAAAGCACCTTCCACAGTAAGAACAAAGTGTCTTTCCTTTGCCATTCTTCTTGCTTCTCTTCAAACATGAAGGCTCATTTTATTGCTCTTTCTCCACAGGAGACTCATCCTTTTGCTTCCCTTTATCATTCGCTACCTTAGGTCCTCCTGCAACTAGTGCTTGATCTCTGTAAGATCGAATGATCCCCATTTGGATCAACTTGTCATGCTCCTAAGTGAGAGATTCAATGAAGGAGTTAAGAGTAGGCATCCTCCAATTTGGAGTAGTGAACTTCACTGAATGAAATGTTGATACAAAGACTGAATAGTCTACACCAAGTTTTGAGAGAATCGAAAGGATGATTTGATCATCCTCCTTCTCAACCTTGCATAGCTTCAATTGGAACACTAAATGCTTGAATTTGGTGAAGAAGTCGCTAGTGTTTCAAAATTGGCTGGATGAAGAGAAATTAACTCATTCTCAAGCTGATAGATCCTCAAATCATCTTGCTTGTCAAATAAGGAAGAAAGCTTATCCCAAACCTGCTTAGGAGTCTTCAATCCATTGATGTGCAAGCGAAGATCTTGAGAGATTGAGAGGCACAAGCATCCATATGCTTCATCAAGCCTATTCCAATACTTTTCTTTGTGAACACAATGAATTGGCTCTACCTCTATCTCCATTGTGAGTTTGAAGAGTCTTTTGGAACGTAGCTGCATTTCCATGTCCTCCTTCCACTGGTGGTAGTTGAAAGGAGTGAGAAGCTCCATTGGAGGAGCCATTTAGAATGCAAAGAAGAGGACTGAGCTGCTGTAGCGAATGCAGTGAAGGAGACTGAGCTGCTTGTAGCAAATGCAGTGAAGGAGACTGATAAACCTGTAAATCACACAATCAAACAGACAAAGTAAGGTCGATAGTTTGCACTTTTGGAATTTCCTTCACACCCAGCTTAGTTGATAAAGGAAGCTTGATCAACAATTACTTTGCTTGGGGTATTAAGTGGTAAAAATTCTCCGCTTCTGGTGCAATACTGGAAGGAGCAATTTTGCTCAAAAAACATTTTTGATCCAAGTATGAATCTGTAGTAGGAGAAGTGCCTTGTCATGCCGAGTCTCTAATACCATATTAAATTGAGCACATAGATCTATGGACCAACACACAACTCATAAGATAGATCATACAATTTACTCAGCAATTGAAGAATGAAACAATGAAAAAATGGCTTGCAACTATGAATGCTTTCATTAATCAAAAGTAATTAGATAATTAATTACAATGAAGTACAATGGCTAAATAGCCTCATGCAATTCGAATCCATGTGAGGAAATTTGAATTGGTTGGACTCTACTTGACTGAATGGTTAATCGACCTTGTATAAATCGTTATCGGAGTTCATCAGAATTCAAAATCCAAACTCAAGTGTATAATTCAGTGTTAACTAGTCTAACTGACTAAGGTAGGTGAGTAAATGTGCCTCACCTGCATGCAGCCATGCAATCCTAGCGCTACCTGAATAGAACTAAATGTAGGGAACTAGAACTGAATGTAATTGACTCCTAATTGAGCTTGATTAGTCACCAACTGAACTCAACTAATGGAGGTTGGTATCGACACTCCCAGTGGCTCCTAATTTGTAGGGATTGATCTAGGAGGCTCCTAAACTGATGCATGCAAGTGCAGTCAGTGGCAGTTGGCCTTAATTAGTGTTACCCGCACTTTAGTAACTAGTACATGTGCCCCAATTAGGCCAAGTGGACCCAATGGTGCTAGCGACTAAAAATAGACTAAAAGGACTCTCGATTTAGACATGACTCCTGATTTAGACATAAATGACCAAATTGGACAAGGGAGGATTATAATCCTAATAGTTCCTAATCCAATTCTTGGATATGTGACCAGTTGGCGACCATTAATTTTATGGCTTTTGGAAGACCAATTTCCAAATCAACTTCGATGCATATCCTTGCGCAAGAATACTAATCCTTCTACTCTACTCGATCGATGTATTTTCCAAGGGTATTCCCTAATAATTCCAAGGATTTCGGGTTCCAGCAATGTATAGGAAGATGGGGGAAGGCGCACCCAAATAGGTACCGCCGACAGAGCATCTTGTGAAGGATCGAAGTCAGGAGTTCATTTGTTCAAGTACAATCCCTGAGGGCCCATAAAATACAGACCATTTTTGAAGATGAGATGCCTATCTTCTACACTATCAAAGATAATAAAAAAACGTAAAATCCTTTGCCTACGAGGTAGCTTTTGATTCCTTCTACTGTTAGAGATCTCCAGTTTCGCTGCACCCATGCCTCTACAACTTTGGGAGAGGGCCATAAGCTCATAAATTGTCCTATTAATCCCCTCTCTGCTAAGTTCAGAGCATAGCAAACAGTTTCCTCTTTTGGTAGGGCAACTGTGGGAATGTTTCCTACTTTCCTGACAAATTTCAGATCAAAGTCGTTGGGTTTTTTTTTTCCTGTTGGATGCCACCAGTTTCCTGAAGGCAAGGATCTCAGACGAAGGAGGATCAAGAGGCTCCTCGGGTCCCCCTCCTGGGGCCATGATTGGAGGTAACACGCATAGAGAAAAATGCAAATCATGGTCCCCACGATCTTGGAAGCTCTGTTGACTATTCAACCTCAAGATTATACGCAGAATAAGAATTGAGTTTTTAATAAAATTTTGAGTTGTCATCTTTTTTTCGTCCAAATATATTTTTTTTTAAATGTAGATTTTTTAAGTTAAAAATGACATCTTTCACATGTCATTTTTTGTATTATAAAATTGTTATTTTTTTTAATATTTCTATGTGATATTTATACTTGCCTCACAAAATATATAACAATTGGCTTTTAGTCAATTTTTCAAAAAATTATACTAAGTTTTCGAAAGTTATTTAAAAATTAAATATTATAAAATTTGAAAAAAAAATTTAAATTTTTTAAAACATAAATTTTATTTTTTATTAAGATGAATAAAATCACTATTATTATCCCGTTTAAAACACAATTTTCATAAACAAAATTAATTTAAGAAACTAAAAACTTGAAATTTATTTTACAATTAGACACGTGTATTTCTCTACTCCACTTCAACTTCAATAATGACTTTATATAATAATTCAATTTTACAATATTAAAACTTCTCCCACATTTATCATTACATTCTATTATTATTAATATTAATGATTTGCCATATTTATTTATTACGATATAATACCGTTTTCTCAAGAGTATAATGTGGTTTCATCGTAGCTTTTCTACATGTTTTAAATCTTTTTGGAATTTTGAATATTAAATAGAAAATTATTTTCGGATCCCACCAATCCGATGACACGAGCGAATTTCACAAGCATTGCATTCATAGGACAACATACTTTATCATGCAATCATTGACGTCATAATGTATGTATCATACAATCTTTGACACGGATCTCATCATTTTTAAGACAAATTCAAATATCTCGTTTCATAACATGTTCAAAACAAATATAAAGTGTTTTAAGAATTAACGTCGCTTTGGAAGGGAAAAAAATTATATATATACCCAAGGTAATTATAGTAATTGGTACAACAAACCGGCTTTATTTGTCAGATAGTCTGCTTGTTTATTCAACTCTTGCAGAATATGAAAAGAAGCGACACTGTTAAAAGCTTTTAGTGTATCTCGAATTCGCTGGAGGGATTTATTCAATGTATGATTACTAAAATGATCTTCATAATTTAACAATTTGATCAACAACTCTAAGTCTCCAAATATTTGGATTGTCTTATATCTAATATCCTTTTGTACAACAAACATGCTTTATTTGTCAGATAGTCTGCTTGTTTATTCAACTCTCACAGAATATGAAAAGAAGCGACACTGTTAAAAGCTTTTAGTGTATTTCGAATTCGCTGGAGGGATTTATTCAATGAATGATTACTAAAATGATCTTCATAATTTAACAATTTGATCAGCAACTCTGAGTCTCCAAATATTTGGATTGTCTTATATCTAATATCCTTTGCTATCTGGCACGCCTTAAGAAGACTGTAGCATTTTGCTTGATTGTTCGAGCTTTTTCCTAGACCCCAACTAAAACAAGTTTCACTAGATCTGTCTGGAGATAAAATCACTTCACATGCACCAACAATCTCGGGTTTCCCATTGGACACTCCGTCAAAGAATATAGTGGATTTAGCATTCCTCTTCCACCATGAGGAAAAAACTGATGCATTGTCTCACAATTGTCAGGAGTGAAAAGACACTGGTTTTATGATCGCTGCCCTCCTATCACTGATCAAACAGGAACCCAACCATGCAGATGCTTATGGAGGTAGAGAGGAGACTAAAACCAGTTTTCCAACAGATTCCAAAATGAGCGCTTTCACTTTGACCCCATTTTAGCTGGATTCAAAGTTTTGTTGTTGAAAATCCAATCATTTCTAGCCAGCCACACCTTCCACCATATGAATTTTGGCACGGATTGTCAGATTTTATTCCAATCTGTATTTTGATTTCTTTTACCAGGATTATGGTCTTTCCAGTTGTTGAAGAGAGGGACGACTATGTTTTGAGAAGGAGCAGAGACTTTCAAACCTTGAAGGACCCTTCCCCACACAATTTGAGTGAAACTGCAATCAACAAAAACATGGTCTGATGTTTCGGAGGCAGAGTTGCAGAGGAACCATCTGGACGATCCATTGAACCCACGTTTTATCAAATTTTCTCCAGTCAGAGCTCGTTTATGCATGAGCAGCCAAGTGAAAAAATTCACCTTGGGCAGACTGAAAGATGACCAAACAACTTTCCACAACGCAAGGGAAAATAGTGAGGGATGAGGAGATTGTAAAGCAAAGAATCCTTGAGTCGTTGAATATAAACCTGAACATCCCCACCCCCATTTGTCCTTAGAGGAGCAATGAATTGGAGCTAATCCCGAGAACGCAGAGATCAACAAAATTTTTAGCGACATAAGGGGTTCTTGAAGCTCCGAGAGAGACCAACCTGTCCAATTCCCAGAGATATCCCAAGAACAGATGTCTGCAAGCTGAATAAGACCTTTATTGACAAATAATAACTTGATCTCATTTAACGAAATTAAGGAAGATAAAGGGGGGTTCCCTAGGATGTTGTCTTCCCACAATAAGATCCTTGCCCCATTGCCAGGGATTCTATATAGTTGATGTTGAATATGGTCTATTCCTTTTCTACATAAATTCCATATTGTTGTACCTAGAGGTGTGTTTTATGTTTTTAAATTTCTCAAAGAACCTCCCTTAAGATATTTCATCCAAAAAATCTTACTTACCGGATGCTTTTTATCTGCAAACTGCTGCCATATGATTTTCCCTCCTAGACCCAGATTTGCCAAGATAGGATCACTAATATGCAATCCACCTTCCCTAATTGGTATTTTGAGAATGTCCCAACATACAAGGTGCAACTTACTCTAACTTCCTTTGCCACCATTCCAAAGAAAATATCAAAGAAGCTTGGAAATCTGAGATGTGATAGACTTGAGAGCAAGCAACAGAGAGGATTGGAAGATGGGGAGGGCTTAAAGGACAACCTTTATAAAAACCTACTTTTCAGCCTTTGTTAGCCAATGTCCACCCCAGGATGTTATTTTGGCTTTTATCTTAGCTATAACTTCAATCCAAAGTGAAGGAGGACTTAGTCCCAAGGTTAGAGGTAATCCCAGATATTTGATCTTATCTCGCTTATCAAAACCAGGGAAACCCAAGGAGTGAGTTATTTGAAGAATTGTCGGATGATCTACATTCCAACCATAAACAACACTTTTATTTTTGTTGATCAGAGCTCCTGAAATTAAGCAGAAATTTTGAAGAATTTCACTAAAGGCCTGAACAATGTTTAACGAGGACCCTCCTAAAAGGAGAGAATCATCAGCAAAGAGGGCATGATTTATAGGATCCACTCCCCTTGCTGTCTTAATGCCTGGAATAGAACCTGCTTCCATTTCGACTGCAAGCTTTCTACTAAGGGAATCTGCCATCAAGATATAGAGGAAAGGTGACAGAGGGTATTCTTGGCGGAGTCCTCTTGAAGCTTGGAAAAAATATGAAGGTCTAGCATTGACAAGGGGCGCTATCCAGGGCCTATCTGTGCAAGTTTTTATCAAGCTAGCAAACTCAACACTAAAACCAAAAGAGAGAAGGACTTGGTAGAGAAAGGAGAGCTTAACACGATCAAAGGATTTTTTCATATCCAGCTTGATTAAAATTCCTTTCTCCTTCCTTTGAAAACTGGAGTGAAGGGCTTCTTGGACTTGAATCGCGTTGTCTACTAGATACCTTCCTTTTACAAAACTTCCCATTTTTTTTTTTTGACCAAAACATAGGAGTAGATTATAATGGAGGTGGTAAAACAACTACCGCAGGCTTTGACATTCAGACAGTCCAAGATTCAGTGTTAGACTGGTTTCTAAAATCCAATGCTTCTCAACGGCATGATAACGGTAGCAAATAGCTTCAAGAAGACCTATACAGATATTACACGGAGGACGCAGCCTCGCCTGAGCATCTTTAAAAATAAAGCATCTGTGATGAATACCAAATTGGTAAGATTCATTTGCCCATCTTTGCCAGCAGCTTGATGACTGCCTTCTCCAGCGAGTTGAGATGGCTCCCGATATCCCCCTGGGAGTTAGCCACGTCTTTGAGGCTAGATTGAACATCTTCTTTGAGTTCTTCCAGATTTCCTGATGATGTTGATGGGTCTTCTCGTAGCTTCCTGAAGTTTTCATTATTAAGAACCCAGCTTTCCTCTCCAGCCTGGAAGGGCGAATGCAAGTTCTGGTCTTGCCTTTCTGATCTATCTCTGAGTCTACCCAACGCATTTCCCAACAAATCCAGCAGTTCCTCAACTGTCTATCCCGATTCTGGGGAGGATCCTCCTGGTTCCAATGCTGATTCAGAGGTGGTAGATTAGAGGGTAGCAAGAGCAACAAGGCTCGCCTGGGAAACACGACAGCAGCCCACGAGGAGTCACTCCACCACCGGTTCGATACAGAATCTTTTGAAGGGCAGATGAAAGGGATGCTGGTGATCACGAGAGCTAAAAATTTGGCCGAGCAGGAAGGTAAATCACGGTGTTCATGAGGAGAGAGGGGATTGTGCAGAGATCTGCTGGCAAAGACTGCAGGGAGGAGATAAATGGTAAACTGTGGGGATTTCAGAGGAACACTGCTCGACAAATAATAGCGAGCGATGTAGATCGTGAGCCTGAACTGATCAGGGGATATCATTTCGAATTTCAAGTCCATCCACTTCTAAGATTCCTCTGCTCAAGAGGGTCCCTTTATTGGCTTCAGTATCTGCCAAATAATTCAGCCCACGGAGAATATGGTAGTATGTGATGGAATGCAAATTTTGGCTTAACTGCCGAATTTTTTGATAGATCAAGGCAAGCTTTAGCTGGGAGGGCCGCTTCTGATTTATAAGGGCTTGGATTAGCATCCTTGAGTCACCGAAGACCGCTAGAGAAGTAATCCCTTTGGAGCAGGCTATCCTTAGCCCTTGCAGGAGACTGCAGAATTCAGCTGTGTTGTTGGATTCAATGCCTAAACCCCAAGCATAGTTGCCCATCACAGTTCCAGATGCTGAGATTAACACTCCTCCCCCACCAGCATGCCCTGGATTTCTCTTTGAAGCTCCATCGAAAAAAGAGAAACCTCATTTAGAGAAGCTCTCCAGCTGATGAAGGCAGGTTCCTCAAGTCGAATTTCCCACTTAGCAGGGCTAGAGTGACCAGGCAGGGACCTGCTCTGATGATTTGGGAAAATATTTTTTAACCACTGTGTTTCCTCCGGGAGAAGCTGAGAATTATCTTTCAGAGCAGAGTTGTGATCGATAGCTTCCCCTAGGATAGCCCTTGCTTGATTGGCGACTTTGGAGAAGTGGCTTTCTTTATCCCTGAATATTCGGTTGTTTCTCTCAAGCCAGATCTTCCAGAGGATGGCTTTAGGAGCCCAACTCTAGGCAGTTTGAAGCAAATTTTTCTTGGAAAGATAGAACGGGGAGAGCTTCATCCATTCAGATAGCAGGCCATGGATGGTGCCTGGAAGGGTGATACCAGAATTCATCATGAAAGTTTCTTTCCAAACTTCTTTGGAGAAAGGACATCCCAGCAAGAGGTGATCGGAAGTCTCTTCTTCTTTTTTGCATAGAGGACAGCGAGAGGGGCCTTCCATGCCCCTTTTCTTCAGATTTTCGCCTGAGAGAATACTTCTATGGGCCAGCGTCCAGCAGAAAAAGTCAATTTTTGGGATGAAGGTTCTTGACCAGAGAAAATTCCAGACGGCAGGATTCGAGGCAACATAAGGGATAGCTTGGATAATCTCATATCCTTCTGAAGCTGAGTAATTTCCTGTGATGCTGCGCCACCCACGTCTATCTCTAGCCCCTTCTCTAAGAGGGGATTTGCCTTGAAGGAGGGCTATAAGAATATTTGCTTCTGCTTCTAATTCCGGGGGCAGATCGCCTAGATCCCATCCTTTCCAATTGTTGTCTTCCCAGGCTGATAGGTCCCACAGCGTAGTGGCTCCTTTATTCAGCAGCCAGCTTTTGATGTTGCCCACTTCCTGGCATTGCCATAGAGGGGTATCTCCCAGGATGGAGTCCTCCCACACTCTAATTGTTTTCCCATTGCCTGGGATCCAGTATAGCTTCTTTTTGAAGGGTGCAAGAGCTTTAATACACAATTTGAAAACCGGAGAGCCATTTCTATGCTGAGGAAAAGCATCGAGGCACCTTTTCCTTGATCCTGGAAAGTATTTTTTGCGAAGAACTTGCTTGCTCCAGCAATGTTTTCCTGTGATCAGTTGCCATAGCAGCTTTGCTCCTAAAGCCAGATTTTGAGAGGCTAAACTCCTAACATGCAGCCCTCCTTCAGTACGCGGTTTTTGGATCTTTTCCCACCTGACTAGGTGGAGTTTCTTCTCATTTCCTTTCCCACCTTCCCAAATAAATTTTCTGAATAAGTTTTCTATCTTGCGGAGAACCGAGCTTGGAGCGAGCAAGATTGATGATTGATATATTGGCATGCTGTTCAGGACAGATTTTAGAAGGATCAACTTCCCTGCAGGATTAAGCCAATTGGCGCTCCATCTTTGAACTTTGCCTTTGATGTTATCTAGGACAGGCTCCCAATTTGCTGAGTTGGAATTGGGTTTGCTGATGGGGATTCCTAGGTACGTGAAGCCATCCCAATCCAGAGTGCTTTGCATTCCAAGCAATCTGGCAATATCCTTTAACTCTCTGGCAGAGCAGTTCCAGCTTAAGATTTTGCTTTTTTGGAAGTTTATTTTGCTGCCAGACACCTCTTTATAAAGGACCAGTTCTTGTTTAAAGTTTTCAGCAGAGTGAATGGTTGCCCCACCTAGCAGCAAGGTGTCGTCTGCAAATTGAGCGTGGTTTATATCTCGGACATTATTCGCCATTCTTAACCCAGGCAGCATGTGGATTTCTTGACAAAAGTTTAGCTGGAAGCTAAGCACTGAAGCTTGGATAGCATAGAGGAGAGGGGACAGCGGGCAGCCTTTCCTGAGCCCTCTAGAAGCTTGTACATCGTACGTTGACCAAAGGGGCTATCCAAGGGTCACACACATAGCCTTTGACCCAACTTATAAAAGCAGGGGAGAAGCCAAATTTTGACATCACTGCAAACAGGAAGTCATGTCTAACACAGTCAAAAGCATTAGCTAAATCAAGTTTAATGATCATACCTTTCTCGTTCCGCTTACAGCTTGAGTGAATGGCTTCTTGGACAAGGATGATGTTGTCGAGAATTTTTCTTCCTTTGATGAAGCCGCCTTGATTTTCAGGGATAATCCGAGGAAGGATTCTTTTAAGTCTGGTGGCTATGATCTTGGTAATAATCTTGTACCCGGTGTTGCATAAAGAAATCGGCCTAAAGCGGTTGAAGCTGGAAGCGTCTTTTTCTTTCGGGATCAGTGCAAGGAAGGAGGAATTGGTGCTTCCTCCTATCTTGTTGATCACTTGAGAATACCTGACCATTTTAAGGAGATCTATCTTTATAATTGACCATCAGCAAGTGAATAATCTGGCTGTGAAGCCATCAGGGCCAGGGGCGGTGTCTGGCTTCATAGCCTCTAAAGCTTTTTTAAGCTCATTCATGGTGACCGGGGCAGTGAGAAGGGTATTTTCATCAGGTTTGATAAGAGGAGGGATGAGATCAAAAGGATTGGACATGATATCAAGAGGATCCTCAACCGGGGCTGTGAATAAATCTTTAAACGTGGACACGACAACTTTCTTTATGTCCTCAAAATCTTTAAGCACAGCACCTTGGAAATTGATTTCAGAGACAGCTTTATAATTCTTCCGAGCCTCGGCCTGCTTATGGAAATAATTGGTGTTTTTATCCCCGCTCTGAAGCCAAAGAGTTCTGGACTTTTGCCTCCAATACTCCTCTTCTAATTTGCAGGCAGAGAAATAATCTTTCTGGAGAGCCCACTCCTTTTGCAGAAGATTTTCCGACAAAGGAGATGCTTCCATCTGTAATTGATAGTCTTCCAGGGCAGCTTGAGCTTTTTTCCTTCTAGTAATGGGGGAGGTGATGAGCTTTGCCCAAACTTTCAGGTCGTGCTTAAGCCTTTTTATTTTCCCTTCCCAGATGAAGGAAGGAGACCCTCTTAAATGGGTATTCCAGGAATCAGAAACAACTTGCAAGAAGTCCTCTTGTTGGATCCAAAGAGGGCTGAAACGGAAAGGTATCGGGCCAAGGTCTTAATCTAGGGCAAGGTCCAGCAGAATGGGCTTATGATCAGAGGTACAGTTGGGCAAGATTTTAGATGAGGCTAAGAGGCCAAAGGAGAGGAAGGATGACTGAACAAGGAATCTATCTAGCCGAGCAGCTATATGACCAGGTCCAACCCTTTTATTAGTCCAGGTAAACTTCCCTTTGACAGGCTTTATATCGATAAGGTCCCAGCCAAGGATAATGTCTTCGACCCATTCCCTTGCTGGATCCCTAACAGGAGTTCCCCCTTTTTTTTCATTGGCAGCAAGGGTAATGTTCAGATCTCCTGCTACAATGATGTTATCGGGCTGCTTCAAGTTGAGATACGATTCTAGGCTATTCCAGCAATCTTTTTTTTCTGCATGCAGGACAAGAACATAAAGGTTGAAGAGACTTACAGTTCGGCCAGAGATTTTGTGGGTTAGTTTTGTGAAAACCCAATGCATGGTGCGTTCTTCAGCTTCTAGGTCATAGAGGGCTGTATCCCAAAAGGTGGCTATACCTCCGGAGGCCCCTCTAGAGTTATTGGCGATGCCTGGCCCTTTTTTCCAAAACGATTTCCCATCTTGGAGGAGAGAGGCTTCCTCCAGCTTCGTCTCTTGGACTAGCAGAATCTCAGGCTTATAAATTCGGACTAGATCTTTCAGAGCTTCTTCTTTTAAGGCAGATCCTAAGCCTCTGCAATTCTAGGAGATGTGCCGCATTAATTACTATTGGAGGAGGGGTTGGCCCCTTTTGAGGCCGAGGTCGATCCTTTCTTAGATCTGGTGTTCAACATTCCTTTCAGAGTTTTTTGTGAACCTTCGAGCACAGACATATATGTTGCTTTCTCCCTTTTCTTCTTTGTGGATTTCCTTCCTCTTGATTTTTTAAAAGGAACGGTATGCAGGCTGGTTGAAGAATCACCTTCATCCATATCCTCTCCTTGGTCTGTTTCAAGGAGTAGTGGTTCCTCATTTGTGCCTCTGGAGGGCTCGGGATGGTAAGCCACCTTCAAACCGCCTGGATCAGAAAAGGGTATTTCCCCAGGTTCCAACGTTGCCGCCTGGGATTCTACTTCTCTACTGCCAGATTGTTTTCCGGGTGCAATCTCTTCCACGCTTATTGATGCTTGTACTTTCCCAGTTGGGTTGCTATCCTTCTGTGGGTCCTTTGCATTCTGGACCACCACTGGCATATCTTTTGTGGCTTCTTGGGGAGATCTGTTTGAGCTTGACGAAGTATTGTTTTTCTGCATGTCCTTTGTGGTCTTTTTTTCTTGGGTTTTGGAGGTCGCCTTACCTTTCTTGACTTTTTGCCAACCGTCTCCCTCTTCTGGGGCTTGCATTTTGGGGAAGTTTCTTTGGAAATGGTCGTGCTCCTGGCAAAGACGGCACTTAAATGGCAGCTGTTCATAATCAAGCTTTTGAAAGTGATGCCATTCTCCTACTTTTAACTTAACTGCTTCATGGAGCCCTGCTTCAAGGTCAACCTCTACACAAATCCTGGCGCAAGTGTATTGTCCTTTGTTCTCAGCTTTATCGATATATCTCCCGAGCACATTCCCAACTTTTTATAGGGCTTGTATATTCCAGCAATGTACCGGGAGGTTTGGGAGCCTGACCCACACTGGAACTTCCTTAGGGACATCAACTTCGGGATTGAAATCCAGCGTCCATCTGTTAAGATAAAGGCCTTGGGTTCCCATGAAGTACGGGCCGCTTCTGAAAATAAGATCCCGGTCCTCTTTGGTTATGAATTCAAAGATGAAGAACCCTCGTCCGACCGGGTAGCACGTGACACTGGCCTTTATCAAAGGCCTCCAGTTCCTCTAGATCCAATTGTCCGTTGATTTTGCCGAAGGCCAGAGCCCCATGAATTGGCCAATCAGTCCTCTCTCGGCCAAAGCCAGAGCAACCTTGATGGGATGCTCTGCAGGGAGGTCAATTTCAGGAATGGCTTCCAGTTTCTTGATGAACTTCGGGATGGCAGGGGCCACCGGCTTCATTCCAGACGACGATAATAACCTGTGAAAAGCTTCTACATCAGAGGGGGACGCAGAGGGAGGGGGAATCCCTCCCCCAGGCGCAGCCATGAGGCGGCTTGGCAGCTCTAAAACGAGCAGAGAACCCTAAGGGCGGCGCGGCAGGGGGCAGCGCGGCAGCAGCTCGCTCGATCTCCCAATTGTTTCCAATAAACATGTAGTTTGTTATCTAGCTGCATTGTATAAAAAAATCAACTTCCCAAATATTATTATTAATTTGACATTAATTTATTTAATTAAAAACTCCACCATAATTTGGTTAGTTAAATTGCGGTGTTATTAGTCCTCGCCCAGGGCTAGCAGGGACTATAGTATTCGGCTTGCCGTCAATTTAATTAGTTTGCACGCAAAACAAAAACAAAGATGAAACATTTTTCCTAAGTTTGCATTGAACCAATTCACGGTGGCTTTCTCCACCAATCAACATCATTAACCGCTTTATTGACGCCGCTTTCTCTATCAATCGAGAACATTGGCCTCCCTATCCACCAATCAACCACTTAGACTTCTTATTTGGCCTCATAACGATGCAGGAGCCAAATTAAAGGGAAATATAATCCAAACTTTCATTTATAAGATGAAGGATACTTGTAATAGTGAATTAATGTTAACGCTAAGGTTAACATTACCTTAGAAACATTTAATGTTTGGATATGGAAGTCTTCGTATCCTTCATACAATATAAACATCACCTCTTAAGTGACAAGTGCTTTCTCTTATTATGTGACTGACAAGTGCTTTCTCTTATTGTGTGATTGGTGTGAGTGCTAGCATGTTGGCCACTTGTCTAGAAGCCAAACAACACTGCACTAAGAGAAACAGATGCATCATACAAAAATTTTCAAGCCAACGATTACCTTGGTTGTCTATACCTCCGCTCGGCTAGATTGCAGTGCAGACAAGTCGCGGCCTTCTCTGCAAATATCTAGCACATAAAACATATCTCTGTTTGTCAGAATTTTGGGCATAAGATGCAGCACCATTTCCTGTGTACATGTGAAGAACTCCATGTATGGCTGAGTATACTATATTATGAGTTTGTATTCAAATCTGTCGCTGATTTCATTGGAGTAGACGGCTTCGATTCATTAATGGAGCTGGAGCTTATATCATAAGGCAATGTGTTCTCACTCATATTATCCTGCACGTCCTTGCTCTTTCCTGCAAGTCCTTGCTCTTTCTCTTTCTTCAAAGCATTGTATAAATGTCTCTTATCCATATACATAATTCAACACAAACAAAAACACATAAAAACTTTTTTATTTAAGCATTCCTACCCTTTGTTTCTTTTACTGATTGTGAATTCGCAAATTGTTATGTGAGATTACCCGTGTTTTCTACTTTCTGGAGGAGAGAAGCTTCACTCTGAGTTCTGCAATGTGGATTTTACCAAAGTGTTCCTCATGGATCCAGTCTCCAGTGGCGAGATCCCTCATCCAGAAAAAACTTAGTTTTCTTTTAGGATGCCACCTCTGCTATCACTCCATCGCTGCTATCGCCGGCTATCGAACTCATAGCTCCATCCACTAACATTGGGTAGCTTCTCAGTTCCCTGCATACACTAACGTTTGGTAGCTTCTTGCTTCCCTGCATACACAAAGATCCAGAAATGAAAATCTTGGTTTTTACTTATATTCTTTATTTCACATGCATACAAAACCCTAAATCTCATTTCCATAGGAGATAAAATTCATTCTATTTCATGCTTGTGATACCAATGTTTATACATGTTAAAGTGCAAACAATGCATCGTCTAATAATAGCCATTGAGCAAGTTCTGAAACATGAGATCTCGATCCTCCATTTGGTTTTCATGCGATAGCATATTTCTATACCAGTGTGTTTCAAGCATAGGTGTGTCCTTTGGTTCCATCCAATAATTTTTATTATTCGGCTAATCTTGATCCCCACATGATTACCTAAATTGATACCTAAGTAAATCCTAAAGCTACGTTAACTACCAGCTAGTTCTTACCACCTAAGCCTACGAGATTTGACTTCGACATCTCCAGGACTGTCATTAGCGCTGCAACTACAAGCACAAATGGCAAAGCATGCAATATCTTACTTTATAACCCGTGGACAAATATAATACCAGTCTGTTTCAAATATTTAGCACATTCCACTGATAAGTCAAGACAATAATACAGGGTGTAGCCGAGACATAGTTGACACACAATAGTGCACTTTATGCAGACATTAATGGAGTAGTCCCTCATAATAAGTAGATTTAAAAATTAACAGAAGTACTTATGCACCCTTATCTGCAATCAAATGTGAAGGTATACCGCCATTTGAGGCTGAATGAGATGCCTCTCTGTCTAGAAGAGGTGACTCGCTATCTGGTCTTCAGGTGTGATTTCAGCCTGCTACTCGAACGAAGCAGAAAGGTACAGTGAGTTCATATTCAAACTTGCTGATTTTTTTGATGGACTATGATGGAGTTCTATTGGCCGCATATGATGTTATTCTATGAATCTACCATTGCGGCATGGCGACATTCATTGTTGTTACAAGAAATTGTATCACCCTCCATGAAGCTAACTGACACAAGCACAACAGGGAGCAATAGAGTCTCATGGTATTTACTGGAATAGTTTAGTGGTTTATTGGAATGGAGCAATTGCCTTTTCCAGAACATGAACGTGGAGAGTTATTGTGTTGATGGGTGTAGGAACGTGGAGAGCTATTGCATTGACCTATGTGCAACATGCACTTTCAATGTGTGTTGGTAATTGACACATGGTAACTGCAAAGTTCCACTAACTGAACCGCGACTGATTGTTGTCTTTTGTCCGGTACGATGGGTGGGAAGGATAAAATATCACGATTTGTCTTTATTAGTGTATGCCCGCTTAGCTTTCTAATACTAGAGTGGCCCCATTATGATTCCTCCGAAAACAACAAAACAAATGACCTCTTTGATTTCTCACACTCGCCACCGGCCTCTATATGTTTCATGCAATTTTGGCATCCATGGTAAAAGCACACAATAAAACTTAACATCAAATTTTATTACATTTATTCTTTTAGCAAATTTTAAAAGAGTCCAATTTTTTTTTTTAACAATATTTAATCATTTTAAATATAATCCCTACCTACCTTGAAAATGGAGGTGTTTTAAAACAATATTTAATCATTTTAAATATAATCCCTACCTACCTTGAAAATGGAGGTGTTTTGGTATGCGGCAACTTCATTTTGAAACATTGACACTTATATTCGTTGATAATAATATTTGGCATCTATAAAAGACAAAAAACATGTATCCATGGGAATGAGCTAATGTGTGCTAGTTAAGCCATCTTAAAATTTAATACTAAATATTTCCAATCTTGGTAAAGGCTTTGGGTTTTAAAAAATGCAAAATTAATCAAGGTGATTAATAATATCCCCAACCCTTTCACATCGTGAATCCATCCACCCCTTTGAAAACTCAAGCATGCTTCTTATATTGCGTTTATTAAATGTGCATGGAATGTATGCTTTATAATAATGATCCAGTTCGTTCAACTCCTTGGTATTCATAGATATGTCAAGGTCTCTGTATAGAACGACCCTTCAAAATAATGTTCATCTCATCTTGGTGCAATAATGGATCAGCCGTTTCCCCACCTCCTTTGTCGGGAAAGAGCTACGCACCCCGATGATTTTTCTCGGACCCTTCGGTGATCTCCCTCGTACCCCAGCAAATATCTGTAATGAGAGCTTTTATGCTCTGTTCCCAATTTAAGTGACAGATGTAATTGGGTTCAAAGTATAAACAAGGTGTAAAGACACAATGGCTACCTTATGAAGATCATCGAGCTTAGAGATCAGCTCGCGGCAAAGTTAGTGCCCATAGCAAATAATGGTTCTATTTGCTGCTATTGCAATTGGGGCTTACTCAACGTCAATAGATTATGGCTAAGTTGAAACTAGATGAGCTCAAAGAGAAACTCGATGAGCTCAAAGAGTTGGTCCTATCATAGGCATTGATGTTCAACATCTAAAGGCAGGGACTTGCTGCCTTTAGCAACCCTCCTTGTTACCAATATATGCAATGAAAAAAAAACTCATAGCATTTCAAGTGAACTATGTTTTTTTGTTTTGTTTTAATAAATAATGTTTGTTTGGTACAAGTTTTATACGAGTCTTTAAATTATTATTAATTTTTTTCATAAACTTTGTAATAGATAAAAAGTTTAAACTAGATAGACACTCGTGCACTGTATTTTTGTTTTGTTTTAATAAATGATTTTTCTCTGATACATGTTTCATACATGTCTTTAAATTATAATTAAGTATTTCTTTTCATAAACTTTGTAATATAAAAAAAAAATTAAACCAAATACATGTTGAGCATAATTTTCATGATACATAAAAATTTCATACAAGTCTTTAAATTATCATTATTATTTTTTCATAAACTTTGTAATATATAAAAAGTTTAAACCAAAAACATATTGAGCATCATTTTCATGATACATAAAAATTAACTCATGCTGATTATAAATTTTATGGTATATAAAAAAATTTGAACTATTATTGTAAGTTTTTTTTAATAATGTAAATTACACATTACGTAAATAATATTTGATTTTAAAGAAATATATTATGGAATTTAATACAGATAACATTTGACTTTAAAGAAATATATTATAGAAATTAATGTGTTGAAATGCATCTTGGATATACTAATTATATTTAATTGATTTCAAAATAGTACATTATGGGATTTCATGTTTTTACGAAAGCACTAAAATGCACCTTGATATATAATTTTAACTATAAAATAGTTGGATGTAAAAGAGCATTTAGTGGGATCTTCAGTAATGCAGTGAGTAAGAAAGGATGGAGACTACCCTATATTTGGAAACTCAAACATAGTTAAATTGAACATGGATTATGAATATAAGTATGTCATTATGATTGCTTTGAATGCTAAAGATGCACAAACTATGGACCATATACAAGAAGTACCATCAACAATATAAAGCATTCCCTTCTTTTCAAACTAAAATAATCTTGTTGCGTGGAAGAAGCCCATTCTACAACCCAGTAGGGGGAGATGTGTAAGTCCTTTTGTGCTCATCCTAGAGTTGACAAGTGTCCTTTGTAATCTACCATCATATTCTTCGGGTCCTGGATTTCTTTTAACACCTCTTTGAAAGCGTTATCATCCTCAAAACTTGCCATTACACTACTCAAACCTTCCAGCTTTGAGTCCATGCCCTTACAATCTCATGACTACTTCTTAATTATGAAATACACAATTTGCAAAGGCGAGACTAGATTCTTGCGAGCTTAAAGGAAATATTCCCATCCTAATAGTCAACCATCTCAAACCAATTGTTCACACAACAAGTGAAAGGACTCGCATTGACAACATCCAGGCAGGAGCATATAATGTTCACCTCCTCCCACCGTAATAGCACATAGTCTTCCACCAAAAACCACCTGAACTACATGTGACCAGGGCAAGCAATACAAGGGAAAGAGCCCGAGCTGACAACTTCCAAGCGAGAGAATATAATGCCCGCCCCCTCCCACCACATTCGCACCCAACCTAGCATTTTCGTCATTAATTTCACATTTTGACAACTGCCTCCACTCTGTTCCCATGTTCCACGATGCCAACGACATTCAATTCCCAATTTGTTTTTCAAATAAAGCTTATTTCTTATACTAAAAAAAGTTACAATCCATTTTTTGATGGGTTTGGAATTATCAACCTCCGAGTCTCCAAGTTTTAACCTGCGTCCTATGTTAGGAAGCCTATCTGCTTCATGATTATTCTAGCATTTGATATGGAAGAACTGGATTTTGCTTATTTATGGGAAATAATCCAAAATTCTCTTTTGAAGCTTCTCTAGCTTCTTTCCTTTGCCTTTTTGGATGTTCAACATTTTTTCGATCGCAATTTTAGAATCACCAAAGACATGTAAGCTTTTGATTTTTAACTTTGAGATTGATTCTATCCCCTGCATTAGGGCTGCCCACTTTGCTTAATTATTCGTTTTTTTGCCTAGACCTCAAGCATATGTTCTAATTTTTCTTCCTTTTGGATCATAAATGACCTCTATCTCACCTTCCTCCCTTGCTTATTATTATTTCGACAATCCAATATCAAAATCAAACTATTCATATTCTAATTTTTTTAGCTAAGCCAAACACGTAAGATGTTTTAATTATACTAAGACAAATCCATCTTTCAAAGTGCACAATTTTAACTTAGTCTCTTCTTTGACATATAAGGGTACAATTTAACCACTCCTAAGCTACAGAGGGAAAATTATGTATGTGGACCATTATAGCATTTTTGTCCAATGGCCCCTCTTTCTCTGTTGATAATTGACACGTGGTCTATTTTTTAATATGAGTTACATGTGTGTATAGTTAATGCTAAGCAAGGAGTAATATATAATCACGATGTTCTTAGTTCTATATGTTGTCCATGTTTGATAATTACTCTAACTTTGCAGAATAGGTAGGTACTAAGCAACTATGTTGCTTATTCCACTTGTTTAAATAATAATCAAAGCCACAAATGAAATGGCTTTATACCATAACAAAAAATTAAATCAAATAATAAATCATGCAAATCTTTTGCAAACATTTGGACCGCCCTTGAATGATCATATGATTCTCACTGCAAAATTGTTTCTTCTTGATTTGCTTTTCAAGCAAGTAGCGTCCTTTCATGCATTTTCTTCGGCAAGCTCTACATAGGTTTCGAGAGTCAATTTGAACTAGCACTTGGAGGTTAGGGTTTCATCCCTAGTCGCCCCCTTTTCGCAGTGAGGCTTTGGGCATTATATAGCTAAGAGAGATGAAGCCTAAGTTTCTTCTCGGTGTGGAGAAGGTGCTCTTGCACGACAACCCATAGTTCACTGTGGCAACGACGACAATTTTTGTTGTGGGACGATGAACCTACCGGTGTTGAGTGGTGGCAATCAAATTGATATCCACTCTGTTGTGCTCTGTTTCCTAGTGAAGTGGAGGTGTTTTAGGTGGTGGTTCTTGACACTGTTTTGACGGAGGTGGACCTTCCAGTGGTGGGCGGTGGCGATTATGTGTGGAGGTTGCAGCAGGTGGCGTGGTGTCATTGAGGCCCTTGTAGTCGATGCCCCCTTCGGGTGTTTACACCAAGCGATGGTGATTTTATTGGAAAGAGGAGGCTCCCACGGTGAAGATGACATCGGGAGAACCATCCCCAAGCAAGTTGACGACCCTATCCATGTTGGTTTTCGAGCGAGAACTCTCATGAGCAGTATTAGGAACGGTAGTTCATGAAGGGACATGTATTAGTTCTTCTTAGATGGAAAATTCTCTTGGCATCTTTTTAGCTCATTTGAGTAGGTTTTTTTCAGTGTTTATTTGAACAATATTGCATATCTATTGATGCCTTCTAAAAGAGAGATAAATGGGTTTCGACCCATTTTAGCTTTTCAAGATGTGCTTTTTGTGCTTAGGTATTTATATGACTGATAGGTTTATTAAACAATGTGTTCTATCTTTATTAATAGAATGTGATCTTTTTTCATGGAAAAAAATAGCATCATTTTCTAACTAGTCCACTACTCCCACACATGGTGCTGATTTGAAACATCCCGAAGTACCTAGTTTTTAGTTAAATAACATGTTTTTTTTGTAATTTAGTACTTACTTTGTATCACAAAAAACATTTAAATAGGCATACAGTCTAGTTGGGCCTCTTGTCAAGAGAAAACAACCCAGATTTAGAGTCATAAGACTTGAAAACAAACAGACAACAGGCTCCCGAATATTCTCTATTGGGCACCATACATATGACTAGTATTCTTTAGTAAGCTTTTGAATGACAAAGAGTGTGCATACACATGATACCACAACAATAAAAAGATTTACATCTAGCTAATCCAAAATTGACCAAAAAACTGAAAGAAAAGAGTTATACTTAGAGAGGTCGAGGTTTGTTCACTGCCTAGCCTTAGGAGGCTCGCTTGTATCCACATCAATGCTCAGGGCTGTGCGCTTAAAGCCACTGGTGCTAGCTTTGGTAGCTGCTTCCACCTGCATAGGTTCTTCTAGTTTCACATCCTAGTCTTTCACTTTAACCTCTAGGAGATGATTCATCAGAGCATTCTCCTCCTCAAGTTCGACTCATTCCTAGTCTCCTCTTCTGGTCCATAATGGACCACACCATCTTCCTTGATGATAGCAAGCAGTGGTGAAGGGAGGTGGAAGAGCTCAGTAATGTTGGCACACCACTCAATTACGATCTACATGCGGTAACCTATCTCCAAAATCCTCGATTGCATGTCCTCCTCTACATCCTTGATATCATTCCTAATATTCAGTAACGTGTCGGTCATTGCTGCAAGGTGGCAAGCTATGCCCACACCAATGGTTTCATGAGAGCGCGCATGGCGGTTTCGACCTTGTCTTTTGGAAGCTCTAGGCCCCTCTCGAGCCATAATGTCCTTATCGTCGTAACTCCCCTACCCATTAACAACCTGGGTATTATCACTCTAAACACATTGGAACACTAGGTAGTCATTGGAGCATGAAACACCAGAGGTGGAACAAGTCATAATGTTTTTTTTGCCCACAACCTGTGCCATATTGAACCAGATGCAAAGATCGAGAACTATCTTAAACTCACAATGAATGAGATTGGTCATATCAAATCAACTCTAGAGTGGGGGGGGGGAGGTTAATGCTGCACAACTGTCGACGCCGCCATTGAAGCCACCTTGCTGGTCGGCTCATCCTGCTCATCAAACCTTGTTTGATTGCCATTTATGCTAACGCTCCTGTTGTTAGTCACCCCATTGAAATACCATGCATTGGAATCCGTGCCCTCTAATAAAAAAAACAACATAAAATAAAACTAAATAAAAATAAAATACATTGGAAAGGCCGACCTGAAAGAAAAAAAATAGAATTGGGAAAATATAAAATATACATTAACATGGAAAGTGAGGTTCAAATATTCCACTCCTAAACCTTTCTTCATGTCTTTATCTGCTCTTGTCATGTCTTTTTTTTTAGAGTTTTGTCTAATTTTCTTTTCTTTATCTATTGGACTCAATTTTGAACTTTCAATAACTATAACCTCTCCATTGCTACCAACTTTTCTTCTCTCTTGTTTATTTTGATCTAGAAATTAGGCTATCCCTACCGTATATTGTCACATTTTGTGTACATTTTACATATACTAATATAATGGTATAGCTTTTTTTTGTGTGAAAAAACATACATTGACATTCTTGTTGCAAACTAAAACATACTTACTTATGAGGAATTTTTGGATGGTGAATCCATCGAAAGTTATACTATCCCGTTCTTTTAAGGGATGTGAGATTTTATTGATGAAGCTATTTCCATAACTCGTTTTGAGTTTGTCTCACCTTCATCTATGATTAGAAGAGGATTACTTTGACATATTTTTATATAAGCCTAGGGAATTTTCACTCTATAGAGTTTCCTCGAATAAGTTTCCAAGACTGTTATTGCATTCCCTTAGAATGTGTTGAAGTTCACTTTATTAAGAATGTGAGGTTTTACTTGTCATCTTTTGTGATCAGACTTTTCCTTAATGAGTTTGAAATATTGATGTTGTTTTTTAACAAAAATATATGATACTTTGTATCATAGTTATGTATTAAGCATCTTTGATTCTTATTAAATATCAAGAAATTGTTTTTTTTTCCCTGAAAAACTAAAACGTGCATTGGCATCCATGTTGCATTTGTATTAGCGAAGGGCATTTAAAAACATTTTGATTAATTTGGAAAAGAAAAACAAGAAGAGCGTCTGCTCGAGCTCGAGCAGAGAGCAGTCTATAGAATATAGGGTCGGGACCTTTGATTAAAGAGTTTGCAGGTTTTGGAGTAAGTTTTCTCTTCTCTCTTTGGATTTAAATGTGTTTTTCCTTTCCTTTACGTGGGCCATGCTCAAGTGTTTGTGTATTTTTTTAAATCTTTGGATTTGTTGGCTTGGGAAGGAATGCAGTCCGAAAGTATGGCGCACTCTGTTTGTATGGGCAACGAACGAATGAAGTATGTATAGTTCGTGAGGAAGAAGCATTTTTTTTTTTCATTCTTCGTTTATTCTGTTAACAATTAACAAAATTATTTATCTACCAGCTACATCGCATATGCCGTCATTCACTTTTAGCTCCTGGGTAATCCGACGCATATGCATAGAGCATACAGGTAAGTGCTGAAAGTTTTTTTTTTAATGAAATGCCTTCTCTAATCTTATTTCTTATCTTTTCTTTTGATTTTACTGTTTATTTTCATGTTAATTTAGCTTTTGCTTAATGAGATAGGTGGATTTTGAATTCTTAATTCAAACCCTTGTTCTAGTTACTGCTTATTTGGGAAACAGAACCAGAACAACGGATTTTCTTCATTCAAACCCTCGCTCTATTTATTGCTTATTCTGCCTATGCTTAGCGCATTTACCGTTGTATCTTGTACGTAGCTTTAACTTAGGTTGGAATAGCAGGGAGAACTCCTCGAACCCTCGTACTCTTTACCTAACCTAATGGCTAGCTGCACTAAGCCTGAGTTTATTCGTCCCTCATGAGTCATAACCAAGCTGCGGAATGCTTGTTTGTGCCAATTATTTTATCGAAATGAAGAAGGCTAAACACGGGAATGGAGTTTGCTGTTTCGGGGCCTCCTTTCCTTTTCTTCATTTACAATGATTCTAGCTAGACACTATCGGCCAAAACCAGCCCAGACACATCTAAGGGTTGGCGGAAGGTGGGAGTTGGTCGATTGGCTCTAAGGGATTGGCAAGAAAGGACAATCTTCTAGCTCTCTCTGGAGGTTACTTGGGAAGCAGAACATGTTTCAAGCTCCCAAGCCCAACACACTCTCTCCCATTTCATTGGTGATTTGTGCTTTCTTTTTAGACAATTTTGTAGGCTTGAATACTATTATGCTGGAATAATATATTTCGACTACTCTTTCTATTTTCACCGATTTTCAAATTTCCAAGTTCTGTTCTAATTTTTTTTCCAAGCACCTTCCAGGTTTTTAAATTATTTTGCATTATTGTTTGGCGATATGTAGGAAAACATTTTAAAGGAAAAACCTCCTAAGTTTATTCGACCCTTGCTTCCTTATCTTCATTCTTCATTATATCGAAAAATTGGGGAGAATCTATCTGTATCTTTTGACAGAAACTCTCTCGCAAGCCTCGAACTTTGAAAGTTGCCTCGCTAGCGTGCATGGAAGAGAGGGAAACTCGACCCCAACCCTGGCACAATAGCGATCAGCTCTATCAGCTGAGGTTATGTTTCAGCTGAGGACCTGTTTCAAATTTATTTTAAGATTTTTATGTAATATTTCTTTAAAATAGACAAGTTATAGTTTAGTGAAAAATCAAAATGATTATTTATCTATTGTTTTATTGAGGTTGGACTACATCGTTTTGATGAATTTATTTATAGTATTTTTATTTTCATCATTAATAATTTAATTATTGTATTTTCATTTTCATCATTCTCATTCTCATGATTATATTTTTATTTTTTATTTACTTAATTTTCTTTTTATTTATTTATATATTGTAATATTAATTATGATAACTATTTCACATGTGGTAATGAAATAGGATTCAATGGATAGAAACATTGAAATAGTTAGGTTGCAGTTTTGTATAGACATTTGCTTTACCCCTGTTACAAATAGAGTGAAGTATTCATACATTAAGGTAAGGTGAGGTGAGACTTTGCCAACTTAACAATCTTTGCACTATTTTTATTTTTCTTAAATTTCATGAATATTTTTAATTTGTTTTTATCAGCAAGTGAATTATACTTAAATTATAATATTGATGATTACTCTTTAACTTGTAGTAATTGAATAGGAATCATATATGATCGAAACCTAAGCATATCTTCATGAATTTCAACCTTTATCATCCAGATTTTGGTTGGTTGAACATATTGGTTGGTAGAATGATTACTCTTTAACTTGTGGTAATTGAAAAGGAATCATATATAAACGAAACCTAAGCATATCTTCATGAATTTCAACCTTTATCATCCAGATTTTGGTTGGTTGAACATATTGGTTGGTAGAATATGATTAGGATGGATTACAATCAGGTGAAAATGTAAATTTTCCCAACTCAGCAAGTTATATTATTTATAAAAACTCAAAAAACTATAAATTAATAATTATTTTTTGGGAAGGTTGAAGGTGGTCATTTTCCAAAACCCCACAAAATAGCTATGGCCAAACCTTTTTTTGTTTTTCACAAGAGCGGCTAATTGGTATTAATAAAAAAGGTTGAGCAAGCTCAACAAGGTAGAGTACAGAGTAGAGTAGTTGGAATCAAACTTGAGTAGATTGCTAAAATGTAGCCCGCAAGGCCAACTAAAAAATTCCAAGTATTACATAGAACTAGATTACTGCTATTACTGTAAATCCGACTAAAAGTCGAGCATAACAATAGATTACTGCTATTACTGTAAATCCGACTAAAAGTCGAGCATAACAATATACAATTGTAGGGCATCAGAGACTGGAAAAGGAATCGAAAAAAATCATAATCTAATCGTACAATTCCTATGGACGATATTGCATTAGCTTGAATATTTACCATCCCTTTAGTTGAAGAAGCCTGAGTAGCGGCCTGTACATCCACCAAGTCGTTGGTGTCCATCTTGAGTTTTAAAATTTCAGTTGTATCAGCCGTTGGTACTCTCGGATAGAAGAGTTGCTAATTCATGATTATGGAGGATATATTTGTCTGGTTACGCCTTCAGATTCTTGTAGGTCACCAAAAGGAAGGACTACGGTCCACGATTTGCTTGAGCGTCAACACTTGAATTCAACGCTCTCAGCACACGAAAATAAGAGATCGAGTCAAACCAACAGTGGAGACGATAAATACGGCTTGAGATACTTGAGACAACTTTTTGAAGTCTTCGAATTTTGGATATCATGATTAGATAGTTTCCGAAGACAATGATTGAATGAATCTCTTTTTGATCAAAGTAGACGTAATCACATCCACAAGGACCATTTCTCAGCTTGATTGTTCGTTGTATTATCCAATCCCTAGACATAATAATCTTTAGTTCCATCAGAATAGTGGATTACTCCTACACTAGCGGCCCCCGGATTATCTTTGGAGGCTCCATCGAAGAATAGCATTGGGATCGAATGCTGACATCCCGAGTTTCCATTTTCTGAATTTTGAGATCGACATCCTGAGTTTCCATTGTGTAGTCGGACTAGGCTTGCACATTATCATTGCTGGGGAATCTAAATTCTTAATTTCAGCTAACCAATTGGCTTATGATTGGGTTACTTCAGATAGAAAGGATTGAAGATATCCCATCGTAACACAAGACTTTCGACAACAGAGATCAAGCTTGAAGAGCTACCTGATGGGGTTCCAACATTTTTGAACAAAAAATTGCCCAATTTCTTGTCAACCAAACCTTCCAGCACAAGCATTTTGGAAGAGAGCTGCACTATCGTCCAATCAGAGCTTTTGGTCTGAAGGGAGTTCGAAATATAACTTTTTCAGTTTACTATCGAAGCTTTCCATGTCTTGGGTAAAAAAGAGATGTGGCCAACATCAGCAAAGGCTTGCCTTCAAACTGTTAACGTGAATGGGCAATCCATGAATAAATGAGTAATTGTTTCTTCTGATTGCTTGCACTAACAACACCACGCAGGACCTTGAATTCCTCGTTTTTGCATTTGCTGTAAGAATCTTATCATGGACCAGAGCCCAACAAAAGAGATTGACTTTGGGAAGCTCGTCTGCTTTCCAGATTGTTTTCAAGATAGAAGATAATGGCGGGTGGGGAAAATTCTCAAGCAGAATGTGGTAACCTTGGTTTACTTGATATCCCAGCATGTTCCAGTTCCAAGAGAAAATATCTGCAACACTGATTTTAAATGGAGCCGATCCCTTGATTGTTGAAAGAAAGAGAGTTTTTAGAGCTTGAAGATCTAGAGGAACAACTGCCAAATCCCAGTCGATCCAATCTCTCGATAAGGAATCCCAAAGAGATAGATCCTAGATTGTTCTTTTTCCCTGATCTAACAGTCAACACTTTAGAGGATCGAGCTGCTCTATTAATGACTGGGGTTAAGGATGAGGCATACTTGTTATGCCACAAATTGATGCTTTTGCCGTTTCCTACTTGCCAAGCGAAATGATTAGCAATCAAAGAATGGGAAGCTTTGCAAAGACTCCATATACATGATTTAGGCCCATTCCAAACTATATTTTCTGGTCTTGGAAGAGAGATAATGTAGAAATATTTACCCTTGAAGGCTTGCTTTCACCATGTCAATTCTCCAATGAACAATCTCCAAACTATTTTGGCTCACAATGCCTAATTTACTAGAAGAGGATCTTGTATACCAAGGCTGCCATTTGTCTTCTTAGATTGAACTATGTTCCAGTTAAGCAAATGAATTTTTTTGGTGTTTAACTTCCCACCCTCCCACAAAAACTTTTGAAGCAAAGCACTAATCCTATTGAGAATGCCTTTTGGAGCTAATAATCCAGAACACTGATAGATAGGTAAGGAAAAGAGAACCAAATTAAGAAGTGTAAGTCGCCCTGCAAGGTAAGCCAATGATAACCATTGGAAGGCCCAAATATTTGAAGGATTGCCAGGAAGAGGCATAAGGGAATTCCTATATGTTTGAAATTGCTCTCAGTATATGTTTAGAACAGTTCCATCCAAAAATTTGGCCCTTTCGATTGTTGAGTTTGGCTCCCGTGATAGCTAAATAAGAATCCAACAGACTTTTGAAATGCCTCGCAATGATACGAGTAGCACCACCCAACAAAAGTGTATCATTTGGGAATTGGGAGTGATTTTATGGAGCGGACATTGCGAGCTATCTGAAGTCCCACTAATTTGCCCATTTACCATTCATGCTCCAACCTACTACGACTAAAGCTATTGGCCATTAGGATGTAAAGAATTGGAGAGATAGGGCAACCCTGTCTTAAACCTCGGGAGGCTTAAAAGAAGGCAGTTGGATTGCCGTTTACTAAAGGAGCAATTTAAGGGGATCCAATACGCGCCCTGATCCAGCTGATCGTATTGAAGTAAAGCCAAATTGCTCAAGAACCTTGAACAAAAAAGAGTGCCTCACCCTATCAAAGACATTGGCCATATGGAGCTTGGCTACCATGCCTTTTTCGCCAGCTGCCTTACTGGAATGAAGAGCCTCTTGAACCATAATGATGTTGTCCATGATCTGATGGTGTGGCATGAAACCACCTTGATTCTCAGAAATAAGTTTGGACATAAGAGGTTTTAATCGAGCAACAATAATTTTTTTGAGGATTTTATTGGAGGCATTACATAAAGAGATGGGATTAACTTATTTAGGAACTAAGGGGTGAGGAAGGTTGAGTTTGTCCCTCCTATTTTATCCTTAGTCCATGTCCAATTCAGCATACGATAAAGATCAAATTTAACAATATTCCAGAAAGCACGGTAGAAATGGATGGAGAATCCATCTGGACCTGGTGCTTTATTTGGATCTAGACTCCAGATTGCTTCAATAACTTCATCCTCTTGAATCTCTTTGCATAAATCACTATTCTCTGCTTTAGTGACTAGTCAAGTGATCCGGTGGATTATTCATCTTCAAAGATTACACTGATCCAATATGGTTCAAAGTTATTAATCTATGGTTTTAAATCATATGCTAAACATTATATGCGACCATCCCTTAACATTTGTGGCACAGCCCGCGTAGTTATTGCATAGTGCGCGGTTATCGCATGGCCCGCGCAGTTATGGGCTGCGCGGTTATCGCATGAGCCGCGCAGTTGCGCGTGAGCCGCGCAGTTACGCATGAGCCGCACCGTTGCGCATGAGTCGCGCAGTTGTAGCATGGGCAGCGCAGTTTGCGCACCGTCAAGTTGAACATCGAACAGTTCGTGGAGGTTAGGCATATGTTGCGATAGCGGACCGGGTGTATGGTGAAGTCCTCATATGCTGCGACAGCGGACCGGGTATATGGCGAAGTCCTCATATGCTGCGACAGCGGATCGGGTATATGGCGAAGTCCTCATATGCTACGACATTTGTATGCTGCGACAGTGGATCGGGTATATGGCGAAGCCCTCATATGCTGCGACATTTGGGAAGTTGATGGTGACATCAAACGGTTACATTACATGTGGCATAGCCCGGTTGCAAGTTATTGCGACGTGTTGTGAGTCAACACATGTGCGTGGAGTTAGTTGCAACGTTTCGGGGATATGGAACGTCGTGGTAACATAACGCTTGTGCAGCGATTTGGCGGGATTGCATGGTTCAGTTTAGCATATGGTTGTAACGATAATAAAGAAGGTAACAGCTGTAATGAAAACCCGTTACTTATCCTCGCACTGAACGCTTTTATAAGGGCGATTCTGGCCAGTGGAGGAGGACACAGGGTGTTAGAGCACAGAGCTTCGTTTTTCTGTTATGAGAAACTTGGGGAGTTGCTGCGAAGTGCCCAAACGCTGTTCTTTTGAAGTCGACATTCTCTGTTATAATCTAGTTTTCTTTGCCTTTCGAAGGCTAATTGTAATTTTCTAGAAGAGAGGTCTTAAAGACTTCGTACAACATTCTGTTTACAGTTGCCGGAGTTGATTCCAGAACCATTTTGTACCATTTTGAAACCATTAATTGGATCGGTACCCATTGGAGAGGGACCCGGAGACGTAGCCCAGTGGAGGGGGTGAACTCCGTTATCAATTTCTGTGTTTGTGGCTCTCTGTTCCTGTGTTTCTCATTTCTGTTCAGTTTTGCTGTTTCATTTCCTGTTTAGTTGCTGTTATATCAGATTTCAGCATTTAATTAACTGTTAAAGCTATTCGATGAATTCAACAAACTGATTAACGCATTCTTTAAATAAACTTTTAATGCCCTCAAGTTGAGGTCCGACGGATCATGTTATGGTATCAGAGCAGGTTAACTGCTTGTGCAAGTTTGTGAATGCTTACCAGGTCCAGGTTAAAGCTTGGTGAAGGAGAATTAATTGAAGTAGATCCTGAGATTGGCTCAAGGAGAACATTCTCAAGAACCATGTCTTCTCCACGGGGGGAAGAAGAAGGACATACAGAACAGGAAAAACCTGTTATTTCCGAAACTGAGTTTTTGGAGGCTTTTATGAGCATGAAAGCCATGATGGAAATTCTACTCGATGAGCGAGCAGAAAGGAAGAAGAAAGAAGAAGGATCTTCATCCAAAGATGCAGAAGTGAAGAAGGAAGAAAAGGGTAAAGGAGTAGGAGGTGATGGTGATCCTTCTGAAACTTATCAAGCTTTCTCTTCTTCCCATACTTCTCATTCAAATAATGCAAGTCCTAATATGCCTTATTTCAAATTGGATGTGAAATTTGAATTACCTATTTATAATGGAGATTTAGATGCTAAAAAGTTAGACAATTGGATCAAGCAGCTTGAAGTATATTGCAGGGTGCAGGGCATTAATGATGACCCTTCCAGGATTCAATTGGCCACTTTGAGAATGAGTGGTATGGCTCTTACTTGGTGGGAGAGCAAGATTCAGCAAGATCTTCGAAAAAATGGTAAAATTTTTTCAGTTTGGAATGAATTCATTGAAGTATTAAGGAAGCAATTTTATCCTTTAGGACATATTCAACAATTAACCATGAGTTGGCAAATGTTTAAACAAGCTAAAGGACAAAATATTCAAGACTATACTCATGAATTCAAAAAGAGGGCTATTGCATCGAATGTTTCATTAGATACACAGGAAACTCTTCTTAAGTACATTGGTGGCATGCATTCTTATTTGAGACATACTTTGTTGATGTTTAACCCCAGCAATTTGGATGATGTATGTGTTCAAGCTACACATTTAGAAGCTAGGGGTACGCATGCTAATGATACTTTTGTGAAGAAATCCTTTAAATATGACAGCAAATCGAAAGGTCAAGACAAGGGGAAAAAAAGATGGCTACTGTTAAGAAAGAGGGTGAAAAGCCTACATGTTCGCATTGTCAGAAGGGACATGATGTCTCTAAGTGTTGGAAACTCCATCCGGAGTTAAGGCCAAAGAAGTACGGAGGAAACAAAGATAAAGGCAAAGCAAAAGCTACTGCAGCAGTTATTCAAGACTTGGGATCTGACTCAGGTGATGAAACAAAGGTTACAGCTGTCAGAATCCAGGGTAAGAATAAAAGTATCTCACTTCCCATTGATGCAAAATCAAGTTCTAGTGCAAGTACAAGTCTGGCATCTACTTCTAAGCAAAGTGATAAAAAAAGAAGTGCACTGTTTCATGTTCGTGTCATTACAAATCACACAAAGATTGATACATTGTTTGATAGTGGTTCACAAGTAAATCTGATATCAGAAGAAGTGGTTAAGAAATTGCATTTAGTTACTATCCCTCATGAAAAACCCTATCCTCTTGGTTGGGTTACTAATGATACACAATTGCAAGTTACAAAGAAATGTGTATTGAAGTTTGCAATCACTGAAAAGTTTATGGATGAGGTAGAATTGGATGTAGTACCACTTGACATTTGTGGAATTGTACTTCGGAGTCCATATTTGTATGACCGGAAAGCAGTCTTTTATAGAGAGCAGAATAAGTATCATCTTTTTAAAGATGGTGTGGAATATATTATACGAGCACATAAGAGAAAAACCAATCTAGCCAGAGTCTCTGCAAGACAAATGAAGAGGTTGGTAAATGCTAGTAAGAATTTTGTGTTAATGATGGTTAAGGTGAAAAATGATGAGATCTCTAAATCTTTTGAAGGATGTGACCCTAAGCATAAATCTGAACTGATTGAAATCATTTCTGAGTATGATGATTTGTTTCAAGATCCGAAAGGGTTGCCACCAAAGAGAGAGATCCAGCATGAGATACATTTGTAGCAAGATGTGCCACTCCCGAACATAGCTATGTACCGGATGTCTGTAATGCAGAATGAGGAAATCAAGAAGCAGGTTCAGGAGCTGATTGAGAAGGGGGTCATCTGGCCAAGCGCTTCTCCTTGTGGCTCTCCTATAGTCTTGGTTCCGAAGAAGGATGGGTCTTGGAGGATGTGCATTGACTATAGGGCCCTTAACAGAATCACTATTAAAAACAGGTATCCTCTTCCTCGCATTGATGATTTGCTTGATCAGTTGAAACATGCAACTTATTTTACAAAATTGGATCTGCGTAGTGGGTATCATCAAATCCGGGTTGCTGAAAATGATGCCTGGAAAACAGCGTTTAAAACAAAACAGGGTTTGTATGAATGGCTTGTGATGCTTTTCGGGCTCTGTAACGCACCTGCTACTTTCATGCGGGTCATGAATGATGTCTTTCGTCCATTCATTGATGATTTTGTAATTGTATATCTGGATGATATCCTAGTGTTTAGTAAAACCTGGGAAGAGCACATTGTACACGTGAAGAAAGTTTTAGATGTACTGAGGAAGGAGAAGCTTCATGTAAAAATGTCTAAATGTGAATTTGCTAAAACTTCTTTAGTATATCTAGGCCATATTATTGGTGGAGGCCGCCTGCGAGTGGACCCAGCAAAGGTTGTTGTCATTGTAAACTGGCCACGGCCTAACACCGTTACTGAAATCAGAAGTTTTCTGGGTGCGGTTCAGTATTGGAGGAAATTCATTTCTGGGTTTTCTTCCATTGCTGCTCCATTACATGCGTTGACAAGTGTTAAAGAAATTTTCCAGTGGGGAGGCAAGCATCAGAGAGCCTTCGACACTTTGAAGGAAAGGATTAGCACAGCACCAGTTCTGACGTTGCCAGATTTGCAGCAGCCATTTGAGATCGAGACCGATGCCAGCGGGTTTGCCATGGGAGCCGTTTTGATGCAAGGGAGGAAGCCAGTCTGTTACCATTCAGAAACATTCTCTACTGCGGTAAGTAACTATCCGACCTATGACAAAGAATTGTATGCTTTAGTACAGAGTGTGAAGAAGTGGAAACATTATATCATGGGAAAAGAAACAGTCATACATACTGATCATCAGCCACTTCAATATTTACAATCTCAAACTAAAGTACAACAAAGTAGGCATTTAAGATGGATGGGATTCTTGCAATAGTTTCATCTCGTAATTAAGTACAAAAAGGGAATTCATAATAAGGTAGCAGACATGTTATCAAGGCCTCCTACAAATGCTTCAATCATTCTTCAAAACAGTTCATTAACACATGAAAGTTATATTGAACAGTATGCAGAAGATAAAGATTTTAAGAAAGTATATGCATCACTAATACATGGTAAACAGGAAGAGAACTATTATGTGCATAATCAACTCTTGTATCGTCTCGGTAAACTCTGTATTCCAGAGAAAAAGAGAGTGCATGTGATTCGAGAAGCACATAGTTCATTGATTGCAGGACATTTTGGAGTAAGTAAAACACTGACATTATTGCAGAATCATTGTTATTGGCCTCAGATGTAAGAAACTGTAGCTAAATATATACGAGGATGTGTTATGTGTGCAACAAGTAAGCCTAGCAATAGGAAATTGGGTTTGTACACACCTCTTCCAGTTTCTTCTCGTCCCTGGGAAAGCATTTCTATGGACTTTGTAGGAGGACTACCTATGTCTAGAAAAGGTCATGATTACCTATATGTTGTTGTGGACAGATTCAGCAAAATGTGTATCTTAATGCCATGTAACAAGCAGATCACTGCTGAACAAACAACTCATCTATTCTTTCAGAATGTTTGGGTACATTTTGGGCTACCCATGTCTATTATATCTGATCGGGATTCCCGGTTCTTGGGAGAATTTTGGTCAACTTTATGATAGCTTATGGATACTAAACTTAAGAAAAGTACAGCTTTTCATCCACAGACCGATGGGCAAACAGAGGTAGTAAACAGAACAGTGATTCAGCTGCTCAGAGGCTATTGTAATAAACATCCTAAACTTTGGGATGAGCAGTTGCAATATATACAGCATGCTTACAATCATGCAATTCATTCTTCCATGAAAAGATCTCCTTTTGAAACTTGTTTTGGTTATCTGCCAAAAACACCGATGGACTTCTCTTTTGGCAAGGATGCAGTGGATGGACATCATGATGCAGATAAAGCTCTAAGATTTATTCAGAGAATCCAAGCGGTGCAGCAAATAGTTCAGGAACAGTTGGAGAAGAGCCAGGCAAGGTACAAAGCCAGGCATGACAAGCATCGAGTTGATCATCGATTTCAGGTTGGTGACAGAGTTTGGTTACATATCACCAAAGAAAGAATGAAAGGTGAAGGTAAAAAGCTTAAGCCTATCAGGTATGGTCCTTTTGAGATCTTGGAAAAGATCGGTACTAATGCTTTTCGCTTGAATTTACCTCCATACATGCAAATTTATTCAGTTGTCAATGTTGAGAATCTTAAATTGTATGAGCCTCCTATGATCATGGATGAGGAAACTAACATACAGATTCCTTCAATTGATGATATGGCGCCTGAATACATGAAAGAGCTACAGGATGATGTTATTCTTGACAGAAATATAAGGACTTCACGAAGGGGGAATGTTGAGTACCTTCGTGTGGGGCTTAAAGGCATACATCCTAGCAAAGCAAGATGGATGGAGATTGGGAAAGTGAGGGAGCAATACCCTCACTTACTTGCAGAGTGATTTAGGCTTTTGGTGTCCAAAAGCTCTCCAATGGGGAGGAATGATCCGGTGGATTATTCATCTTCAAAGATTACACTGATCCAATATGGTACAAAGTTATTAATCTATGGTTTTAAATCATATGCTAAACATTATATGCGACCATCCCTTAACATTTGTGGCACAACCCGTGCAATTATTGCATAGTGCACGGTTATCGCATGGACCGCGCAGTTATGGGCTGCGTGGTTATCGCATGAGCCGCGCATGAGCCGCACCGTTGCGCATGAGTCGCGCAGTTGTAGCATGGGCCGCACAATTTGCGCACCGTCAAGTTGAACATCGAACAATTCGTGGAGGTTAGGCATATGCTGCGACAACGGATCGGGTATATGGCGAAGTCCTCATATGCTGCGACAACGGATCGGGTATATGGCGAAGTCCTCATATGCTGTGACAACGGATCGGGTATATGGCGAAGTCCTCATATGCTGCGACATTTGGGAAGTTGATGGTGACATCAAACGGTTACGTTACATGTGGCATAGCCCGGTTGCAAGTTATTGCGACGTGTTGTGAGTCAACACATGTGCGTGGAGTTAGTTGCAACGTTTCGGGGATATGGAACGTCGTGGTAACACAACGCTTGTGCAGCGATTTGGCGGGATTGCATGGTTCAATTTAGCATATGGTTGTAACGATAATAAAGAAGGTAACAACTGTAATGAAAACCCGTTACTTATCCTCGCACTGAACGCTTTTATAAAGGCGATTCTGGCCAGTGGAGGAGGACATAGGGTGTTAGAGCACAGAGCTTCGTTTTTCTGTTATGAGAAACTTGGGGAGTTGCTGCGAAGTGCCCAGACGCTGTTCTTTTGAAGTCGACATTCTCTATTATAATCTAGTTTTCTTTGCCTTTCGAAGGCTAATTGTAATTTTCTAGAAGAGAGGTCTTAAAGACTTTGTACAACATTCTGTTTACAGTTGCCGGAGTTGATTCCAGAACCATTTTGTACCATTTTGAAACCATTAATTGGATCGGTACCCATTGGAGAGGGACCCGGAGACGTAGCCCAGTGGAGGGGGTGAACTCCGTTATCAATTTCTGTGTTTGTGGCTCTTTGTTCTTGTGTTTCTCATTTCTGTTCAGTTTTGCTGTTTCATTTCCTGTTTAGTTGCTGTTATATCAGATTTCAGCATTTAATTAACTGTTAAAGCTATTCGATGAATTCAACAAACTGATTAACGCATTCTTGAAATAAACTTTTAATGCACTCAAGTTGAGGTCCGACGGATCATCAAGGGATGTTTCGAAGAAAGGATGAGGATGTATCTTGATCTAGAATGTCTTCCTCTATATATAAAATCCGAAAATGCTCCGTGGTTGCTTGCTTGATATCATCAAAGAAGCTTATGGTTTCTTCACAATCAGTTGTGATCTCTTTGACCTTAATATGCTGAACCTTCGCTTGGGCCTGATTGTGAAAGTATTTTGTATTACTATCACCAGACTTTAGCCATAAACTTCTAGAATTCAAATGGAAATGTTCCTCTTCATTTTTGTGCGCTCCTTCGAACTCCGTATTTAACATTTTCTCTTGCTGTAGCAATTGAGGCGTGATTGCTGATGTTTCCATTTGAGCTTGAATCATTTGCAAATTGTTTTGTATATCCATTTTTTTGCATTTTGAGGGTTGTAGGAGAGTTATGCCCACTCTTTCCATGCCCTTTTAATTGCTTGGAGCTTGGATTCCCACACAGAAGCCAGAGAGCCATTAATGTACTTGGACCATGTTGAAGCTATAAGATCATAAACCTCCCTTTGTTGTAGCCAGGGAGGGTTGAATTAGAAAGGTATAGGACCATAATCCTTTAAAGGCTTACGAAATTGGCCGATGGTCGGATTCACTGAAAGCTAAATTTGAAGATAATATTTTTTTTTATCTTGAGATAATAGATCAAAGTTAACCAGAAATCGATCTAAGTGTGCTACTATATGGATGATCCTTGACCTCCTATTTGTCCAAGTATAACGACCCTTTATAGGTTTAATATTAGACAGATTTCAGTCCGAGATTAGGTCCTGCATCTGTTCTTGAAATGGGTCTCGAACTTTGCTTCCACTTTGCTTTCAGATTGTAATAGGGTTGTGTTGAAGTCTCCCCCAAATACACAATGAGAGCTGTAGCCCTTCTGCAATAGGTGAGAGGATGAGTTCCAAACAAGACCTTTGCCCCGTAGATTACTAGAGAGTAAACATTAGATTACTAGAGAGTAAACATTAATAATCGTTATCTAACTTCTATCAGAGGCTTGCCTAAAAACCAAGAGAATATAGTGTTGATTTTCTTTGCTTGCTAACAACTCCAAGCGTTGCGGATTTCAAATTGTACAAAGCCCTCCAGATGCTCCCCTCGATCTGACTGTGAGGGAGAAATTATTTCGCCAACTTTGAGAGCTTAACTCTTCCATTCTCTGTTTCTCTAGCTAGGTCTCTTGGAGACAAATGACGTTGGACTTTCTAGAAAACCAAAGATTCTTCATAGCTGAAATTTTTCAGCAGCGCCCAGTCCTCTGCAGTTCCAAGAGACTACCTTCATTATTTACTGCTGTGTGTGTAAGACTTCCCTCCTTTGTCTTGGTGTTTCGACATTGTTGTGGCTCCACCAATTTTATTTTTGTCCAAGCTGGATTGAGTTCCTTGACGGAGTTCACGAGCAACTTTTGCTTCTCGATTTTCTTTATCGTATCAATGACCTCTTCGCTTTTGTTGGGCAATTTCTTGATCATCATATTTATCTTTGGGGTTTCGATGGCTAGATCTGCTATGGGTGGAAATTCCCGCATTGGATTCTGCGTTTGAAGATTGAGATGGATCAGGGGAGTGCAATGGTTTGGTTGATCCACAACTTCAAAATTTTTTGATTGTATTTCCTGAATTTCTTCTGTAGGCAGATCTGGATATCCCTAGGTCTGACTAAGAACTATATCCACGCCTACCATGGCTACCGTATAGCTTTTTCGAGGGTAGGGAAGTTGATTTGGTTCCAATTTTTGTATTTGGTTTGGCTCTGAACATTCCGCTGTTGCTGGGAGACAATCTTCCGTATCTTGAGAGGGGATTTCTTCAAGCATGTTGGCTAGAGCATTAAAAGGATTGTTGCCTTGTGGTCTCTGGTTGGAAGTCGCGACTGAGGGATTGGCCAATTGAGCCGGTCCTTTGGTATTAATTTACTTCTTTTGGATCTGCCATTGCTCTGCTTGGGGAATGTCCATTGAGATCTTCTTGTAATCTCTTGCAAAATGCCTGTAATCATGGCATTTTTGCACTTGAAAGGGAGTTGGTCATAATATAAAGCCTGAATGTGTTCCAACAATCAATGAGACAGAAGTATTTCAGCAGGTCAACCTTTCTCCAAATCTAGAACATTATGTGTGCTTGCTATTTCATTTGGCCCAAAGATGGATACAAAATATCCAAATGGTTTGCATGCTAGAAATCTAGGGTGTATTCGATAATATATGCCATCAGTTGCTCTTACCTCTAGCCACATAATCTCTAACCAAATTTGGATCAAACTGCATTGCTTTCTCTCATTCAGGCTACCCTTTGGTCTCTTATAAGTTTGTAGCCACATAATCTCTAACCAAATTTGGATCAAACTGCATTGCTTTCTCTCATTCAGGCTACCCTTTGGTCTCTTATAAGTTTGGGGTTCAAAATAATTATGAAGAGTAGACATTAAAGCAAAATTGACTTGTTCAGATCTGTTATCTCTTTTGATGGGCCTACTGCATGAACCTTTTTCTCTCTGTTGAGGTAGCTATTCCAACCGAACATCCTCCAATGCTCGATAAGACCATTTTGGAATTTTCTGTGGCTCTCTTGCAGCCTGTGTGGACTTAGCATGGCTTCTGTTGCTCTCTCCTATGGTTTGGCAGCCCTAATATGATTCCCACAACTCTCGTGCAGCCTCCGCAGTCCTAACACGACCATCTGCTACTCTGGACTCCTGCAGCCTTGCATGCCAACCCCATGTTCTTCTGTTCTTCTTGCATACATGGTCTCACTTTACTGCATTCTTGTCATAGGATCACATTTCCCATGTGCCCTACACAGTGGTGTCTTCACATGCACATTAATATGTCTTTCAAAACAATTTTATATTTTTGTAAGTTTGTAAATATTAGGAATTTATAAATAATTATTTCAACAATAAATAATCCCATGACTTGTCTTTGGTTGGATTGCTTTATTTTTCTTCCCAGTGTCAACCTGCCTCACACTGTGTCTGTTTTGTGGGATCCTCCTCCTATGCGTATTACCATTCCCCCTCCATCTTCCACAAACTCTAGGTATTCCTTCATCGTTTTTTTGTTGCCTATGAATTATAAATTGCTACATATTCCTTATTTTTCTGGTTTTTTATTGCAATATTGACATCTTATTTCATTGCTTTAACCCTCGTGAGAAAGGCAACAAGTATTTGACAATGAGTGTGATCTGGATGCATACAGAATGGAAGTGGTTTTGGCATATGCAGAAGATGCTCCTCCCCTTTCGATTTTTGCTACAGCAGCAGTTGTTGGTATATCGATAAAGGCTGATCCCAAGCTTCCTTCAGGGTCACCGCCAACGTTCTTGTTTCCTTCTGGGTATGCTCCTATAGTTTATATTGTGTTATCTTCTGATTTGAGAATTATACTTTTGTATCTTTTTCCGTGATGCATATTGCATGATTGTTTTGCACTCTGTTGCTCTATTATGAACATCTGTCCTGAATTATGATTCCTTGCCATACTTGTTTTATTTTTTAGCTGCGGGCTGCAGTTTAGCATAAGTATTCATGGACAATAACAGAATTGACTCTAGTATTCTTGGAAAATGAAAAGATTTTGGGGCAGGGATATGTTTCTTACTGGTTAAAAATTCAGTGTTTCATATTTGATTGGACTTTATGTCCATTTTACCTTTTATGAACCAAGGGCTCTAAAGAGACTGGACTATGGAAATGATATACAGTCATTGTGAGATGCTCAGTACTGTGATGAGGGTTTTGACACTTGCGCATGGAAATACTTGAGTTCATGAGATTACTTGTTTACTTGTTACAGAGAGGAATCACATGGAACTGGAATATTATTAAGATACCTTGGCCGCATTGCAACTGTTCCCGATTTTTACAACCGTGATGCGATTGCTACAGCTCAGGTGCTTCTCTTTGACATTTTCTCTATTAATGAATAACTTTAACCTATGAGTTTTCTTAAACTCCATTGCTTTGATTACTGTTAAATTTTCAGACAAGTTCCTTGTTTAGCATTTCCTTGCTTATTTCAATTTGTAGTCTTTGCACATTGAAAACTGTGTACCCAAATCAATAAAATTTACTACTCTATTTAGAAACATTTGACTGTTCATAATTCACTTTTCACTAATTTTTATTTCTGCTTTTCCTTTTGAGGATTCGAGAGGTACAGAAATATTTAAATGCTGTACCATGCAAAGGCAAATTAATTTACATGTCATATATACATGGGGATGGGAAGTTTGTGGTGGATGAATCTGCAGTAATGATTTAGCTAAGTGCTTTCTATATAATTGTTGCAGCGCTAAAGATGAATGTTATATATGGCTAAGTGCTTCCTATGTATTGTTTTACCAATGCTAGAAACTAATTTTATGAATGTATGATATTATTCTAGATTGATGAATGGATGGAATATGCCACTGTCTTTTTGGCTGGAGCCGAGTTTGAAAAATCTTGTACTTATGTGGATAATTATCTGTCACTGCGGACTTTCCTGGTTGGGTATAGCTTATCTATAGCTGATGTAGCAGTTTGGTCTGGTCTAGCAGGTATGCTATTTAATTTTAGTCATTTATATATTTGTAGCACTAGCCATCTATTTTTAAGAGTCCATTGTCGGTTGAAGCACATGTTGGTAATATACGTAGGGCATTGCACATGCATGACTAGCTTGCATCTCTCTCTCTTATAAGTTAGGTGAATTTGTTGACTATTAATTGCAAATAGGCTTGTCTGTATTCATAGATTTTCTTTTGTTTTACTACAAGGCAAAGGCTAATTCAGAACGATGGATGTATCACAAAACTTTTGACTTCTCTTGTTCCCAGGCACTGGGCAAAGATGGGAAAGTATCCGTAAATCAAAGAAGTTTCAGAATCTAGTCCGGTGGTTCAATTCAATATTGTCAGAATATTCAGTATTGAGTGAAGTGATTAAAAAATATGTAGGCAGACGAGGAATTGGCAAGCCGGGGTTAGTGAATAGGAAAGAGAATGATAGTACTGGGATCAAAGGTGAAAACAATGAAAAAGAAAAAGCAGAGGGTTCATTTGACATTGATCTGCCAGATGCTGAAATGGGAAAAGTGTGTACACGGTTCCCTCCCGAGCCTAGTGGTTATCTCCATATTGGCCATGCAAAAGCTGCTCTTTTAAACCAATACTTTGCTCAGAGGTATAAAGGGCGCTTAATCATACGCTTTGATGACACAAATCCTGCCAAAGAAAGCAATGAATTCGTGGAGAACATTCTGAATGATCTGGATACACTTGGTATCAAAGGAGAAGGACCCACCTACACTTCAGATTATTTTCCGCAGTTAATGGAGATGGCTGATAAAATGATATCCGAAGGAAAGTCCTATGTGGATGACACACCCCGAGAGCAGATGCAGAAAGAGAGAATGGATGGAATTGAGTCAGTCAATAGGAATAATACTGTGGAGCAAAATATGTTTTTGTGGAAAGAAATGGTTGCTGGGACTGAGAGAGGCAAGCATTGCTGTCTTAGAGGGAAGATGGATATGCAGGCTGCAAATAAATCACTTAGGGATCCTGTCTATTATAGATGCAATCCTATATCTCATCATCGTGTTGGGTCCAAGTACAAAGTTTATCCAACGTATGACTTTGCATGCCCATATGTTGATAGCATTGAGGGTGTCACACATGCTCTCCGCTCAAGTGAATACCATGATCGCAATGAACAGTATTATTGGGTCTTACAGGATATGGGTTTGCACAAGGTTCATGTATGGGATTTTAGTCGTCTGAACTTTGTTTACACACTTTTGAGCAAGCGAAAATTACAATGGTTTGTAGATAATGGTAAAGTAGAGGGTTGGGATGATCCTCGGTTTCCAACAGTACAAGGAATAATACGAAGGGGCTTGACTGTGGAGGCCTTGAAGCTTTTTATTCTGTCTCAAGTAAGGATTAATATTGTAGTTACTTTTGCTATAGGATTGTTCCATTTTGCCTCTCTTATTATCGGTGCCTGAATTGATTTACTCTATCTTATCTTCTGGATTTGGTCAAATATTTATAAATTTTGTTTATGCTATTGCTTCAGGGAGCATCAAAAAATCTTAATCTCATGGAGTGGGACAAGCTTTGGACAATGAATAAGAAAATTATTGATCCTGTATGTCCAAGACACACTGCTGTTCTTCAAGAAGGCCGTGTGCTTTTGTGGTTAACAAATGGCCCTGAAGAACCTTTTGTTAGAGTTGTACCCCGGCATAAAAAGTATGAAGGAGCTGGGAATAAAGCAACTACTTACACAAAAGAAATCTGGCTGGATGGTGCTGATGCAGCTGCTGTTTCAGAAGGTGAAGAGGTAACATTGATGGATTGGGGCAATGCCATCATAAAACATGTTGAAAAGGACAATGATGGCACCATTATACGACTTCGTGGAGTGCTGCATCTTGAGGGTTCAGTCAAAACAACAAAGTTAAAGCTTACCTGGCTTCCAGAGATATCTGGGCTGGTGAATCTGTCTCTTGTTGAGCTTGATCACTTAATTACTAAAAAGAAGGTACTTTTTCCTGTTATTGTGACCTATTTTGAAGAACCCACATAACCTGCCTGTTTCTTCCAATAAGATACTAGTGCATATAAATTTGTATTTTAGTCCAAGCTATAGATTACCTTCGCCATGTTCTTCTGGACTCATTGTTCTTCATTTTTGTACTAATTGCCGTTATTGTCAAGACACTTTTTCTTTTATATAGAAGAGTGCATCCCTTTTGAACTAAAATAAATTTGATGAAAATTTTAGGCTTTCTGCTCTCTTTTGTATGTAATGTTTTTTTATTCTTTGGATATGTTAATGTTTTCTTCATTTTCTTTCTGAGATTGTTTGACTTAATATTTTGCAGCTGGAGGAAACTGACGATTTTCTTGAAGTTCTCAATCCATGTACAAGATGGGAAAGCCTAGCTATAGGCGATGCAAATATGCGCAACCTAAAGAGAGGCGAGATTTTACAGTTGGAAAGGAAAGGATATTTTAGATGCGACGTGCCCTATTTGAGGCCATTAAAGCCGATCGTTCTGATTGCAATACCTGACGGTAGACAACAGTCTGTCTTGAAGAGGCCTTCCACTTGACTAACAATATCTGATTCAGGCACATGCAAATTGAGTCATACTGATTTTTTATAATTGCTTTAGAAAGGTATAGAGCAGGCTATCTTGAAAAGACCATTCACTTGACTAAGGCGTAGTTGGTTAAAAGCACATGAAGAGCTGGATTTTGTTATACTAACTGTAATCTACTGCATGTGAAAAACATCTCTACGATTTTGGGTGACTGGATGTAAACAAATTTGTTCGAGGTTGAGTGACTATTTCTATTTCTCTAATGGTCTTAGGGAGTGTAGCATTATAATTTATTATTTCTACACATGCTAATAAAGTAGCACAGCTTCTATTTTGTTACTTTTATTTAATTCTAAATCTGCACACTTTGCGTGAACCCAAGAGCAATTTGCAATCTTATTTGTTCCATTTTCCTTCCAATTTGTACGAAGCATTACATTAGGCATTTGTCCTACACTTGATTTTATGGAGTGCAGTGTGCATTTTACTTTCTGGTTTCTCATATTGCTAACTGACATAGCACAGGTAGAATGGAGTTCGTTTTTCATGACATTATGAAAGAGAGGTCAGTATTCATGCCGTAGAGAAGAAAACATTCGTGCTGGGTAATATTTGTCTAAAAAATGGAAGTTACGCAACCATTTTTGTGTTTAGTTCATTCTTGTATAGTGACTAGGCATTGCCATCAAATTATTTTTGGTGTTAAGAGTGAAGGGTCAGCTTCAATTGATTATTCAAGGCTGGGTGAAGACTGCAAATTTCTGGGACCCTATTTAAGTAGAATCCAACAAGCCTTGTAATCAAGATTGTTGGACATATCCTCAGTCATCATATAGCATCCACAAAATGAGACTTTTGTTCAGCAGTAACATGGTTTCAGTATAAAACTGAAATGCTTATGTTTATTCTTAGTTAGGATTTTAGTATATCATGTTTATATGGTACTTCAACTGAACTCTAGTTAAAGTCATAGCATGTATCAAAATGTTGAATTTAGAAGTCTTGCAAACACCAATTTTCCATATGCTAAGGTGTTCGAACTTTTAATAAAATGAGCTTTATACTAAAATTTGCCTGCTTCAAACTAGCAGAGTGCAGTTTATGGGAAGTACAAAATCATGATTTACATATTGATAGATCAAATCACATGTTTTGCAGTGAAACTTCCAAATCATTGATGCAAAAGTAAGGGGGTTAGTCTTTTTCTCTTCAGTCAACAAGAAGAATGTTGGAGCTGAGCAGGTCAATGGTGCCATTTCTTTGATACTTTGGTCAGAGTAATGAGCTCTGAAATTTTGTTTTCTAAATGATCGAGAAGAAATTGACAGTGCCAAAATCAACACCAAAACATGTTCTTCATTGCCATTATTCTGTTTTGCATATTGGATTTTGGTATTATTTTTAGAATTTGACAATTGAGATTTTCAGACACGCATGGTCAGGATTACCCAAGAATGAGATAGTGGATTTGTTCATTCATTTAGATGATGCAATGCCTCATTACTGAGTAAGAGGGAAGAGGATTACATTAAGTGACTTTCAGATTACTAACTATTAACCACTACATTAATGACTACTTAAGGAAGAATATTTCATTAAGTGATTTCCAAATAACTAACTATTAATCACTACATTAATGACTTAATGTTTAGCAAATTTGGGGCTGCTTGAACTTCAAATTTTTTATAAAACAATTTCATCACTTTAAGAAATTTTAAATCAGCCACATATCATATTTTTATAAGCAGTATATGAATCTTCAAGAATAAATCAGCCACATAAAAAAATCACCATAAGAGACAAGATGTACATTGGGAAAACCCTCCAAATACGGAGGATGTAAAATCCATCAATTCTTTGTGTATGATAGATAGATTTGCAGAGAATGATTTACGGCAAACAGATTGCTCGATAAGAGATGTCACCACAACAATAGAGAAGATAGATTCAAAGCAACCCTGCAAAAACAACTGAATGTAATTGTGTTGAACTTACCATATGTCTTGCATATTAATAAGCCAAAACAACCTAGCATGCAGAAGCAGGCGAATTGGAGGCTTAGTAAACACACTGATATCATACATGGCGCATTCACTAAGAGTAGCATGCACTAGAACTCCTCTCATGCTAACATTAGCGCCCTCCTAAACTCCAGTGCCCAACTAACACTTTAGATTCTCATACAGGCACAAGATATGCATTCTTCTTTTTTTATTTAGCTTTAATTGAATGCTAACTGACATGAACTGAATGTGAGCTATTTGAACTAAATGTAAAGTGAAGTGAAGTGACTGAATTGAATGTCAACTTCTTGAACTGATTGTGAATTGACTGAATTGAACAATATTCAACTGAATGCATGACCATAAATTTAGGAGGCTAATTGAAAGTCTTTGGTACTTCACAATCAATGTCACCCATGCACAAACACTTTGCATGAATCAATGAGATGTTCCTTCTTTAATTGACACATTCTTTATTTACAACTTAGGATCAACTTAAGCATTCATAATTCGAGTTCACATGAGTCATACATGTGTAATTCGAAATCATTCACCCTCTCTCCGCTTTATTTCATTATCTTTAATTAAACTTTGCATGGTCCATATGTGTATTAATTAATTATTCATCTTATCATATTATACTCAAGAATTGTTCCATACTAATGATCATATGTATTACCCTAGGTCATATAGTCAAATGCTAAAGTAATTCACTCCAAGGGTAGCTAATCCCTAAAGGAGACTTATAGCATTTAGTGACCATGACTAGCAATACATCACATAGTATATCCTTATGACTTGATACAACACAAGTCTCCAGTTTTGATACAACACAAGACTGCAGTCTTGATACAACACAATACCAATTCCAATTAAAGAGATCTATCTCATACGGTATCATCTATGAGAATCATTTGACTTGATACAATGCAAGTACATACTTGATACAACACAAATTTGCAGTGTTGATACACCACAAGATTCCAATCTTGATACAACACAAGAGCATAGTACATGCATCCCATCTCAATACATGAGGACATATATAGGACTTGATACAACACAATGTTCTGACTTGATACCAAACAAGTCTGGAGAATGACTTTTGATGTCGTACGTTTAATAATGGCTACTTTAAATACATCATTATTACATAAGTTTTTTGGTGAACACTTATTATTCCTTCAAGTTCTAGTATGTCTATGTTCCAAACATGGTTATTATCTCCAAGGCCTTTCCATATTGGTCATTTTACATGCGTTTTCAAAATACAAAACAAAGGCCCTAGACAATCAAGATGTTTGCAGTCCATGAGGTAAGATCTTCAAAATAACAATTGGAAGTGCACGGTATTTGACACGGTTTATGAAGTACAATTTTACGACACCATCATTTTGTCTAACCATTGATTCATCAATTGGACGAGAGTTAATGTAGTCAAGCTTTTTACCATTAACATTGAATTTGGTTTGTTTACTAAAATCGCCTTCACATTTTGGTAGTCCAATATATCAAGAATGTGTTTGCTTATCTGAGCGGCACTGACATCTTCACTCTCATTTAGAGTTTTTTTCTTCGCCACTTCATCTTCACCTCCAAGGGTCTAACTCTGAGGGTCTTCTTCTTATGAGTTACAATAGGTAATGCATAATATTCTTGTTTTTCTTTTGTTTTTTGTTGATTTTAACTTGTTTCAGCATGACCATCATCTTAGGTTTCATTTCTTGAGCTCTTCTTCACTTGACATTTCTTTGGCCTAGGTATTATTGTGAGTTTCTAGTAAAATTGCACCTATCTTTTTGTTGAACGAACTTTGGATTTTGATCCTCAAGCAACAAGAATAACCCCTGTTTTCCCAAACCGATAACAACCATCTTTTTGCTATTATCATCAACAACAAAACACCTATTATTGTCAAAATTTATATGTTTGAGTGGACTATGCTTTTCATTGTACTATTTATTTAAACTAGTTTTTTTTCCACATGGAACATAATAGACATATTTAATGATTACCTTTTTACTTATTTCCTAACGCAACAAAATCAATGAGATTTATCCTCTACAAATCAACATACCAATCAATAATGTTAGTAAAACATCTAGATGTCCATCACTCAAAATATCATCCATTCTTTCCAATCTTTGAATCCTTGTTTTTGGCCATGAACACAACTATTTCTCCTCGTGTTCAACTGCATTGCATCGGCATGTTTATTTCTGGATTTGTCATTGGAGTAATGTTTTGGATTGTGTTTTGTATTTTACATTTGCCTCTTGCAAACTCTAATCATATGCCCTAATTTCTACAGTAAGAACATTTAATTGCACTTATACTTTTACTTCCCTGAATGGTGTATCTTCATCATTCTCTTCATTCAGTGGCTACTTTTCTTAAAGTTTGTTGCTAGGGATATCTCAAAATCCTCATTCCATTAGGGGAATTTTGAGGTCTAAAATGGGTCTTTTAAGAAATTATAAAATATTATGAGTTAGGCATTTTGTGGGGATGGTATATTAACAACTCATCTTTTACACTACAACCAATTTAACTATTGTCAAGTTAAATTGAAAAGATGTAGAAAAATAAAATTAATAAAACTATATTTTTTGATGTGGCTAAAAGTATGAGTACTTTTGAATACATAAATTGTTTTTGAATATAATATGATAAATGTACTTTGAAATAATGCATTTTTTTTCACACAAAAAAAAACATGCCTTTTGCATGATACTGCAGATCCAACACATCAAAAAATAAACATCCCATCAACCAAGAAAAGGATGTCATATGAAAAATCTTTGATCCAACAACATCCCCCAAAAAACAAAGATTGTACAGCCAAAACCAGATAGCAAAAGCAACAACATAGTCTAGATAGCAAAAGCAACAACATAGTCTCATTAGCAAAAGCATAGTCCATCTAAACTAGTAGACTAAACAACAAAATAAAAGAAACTAGCAGATCTAATTGAGGAAGCAGACATAGTCTACAAAAGAAGTAGCACCCTCCATAACTTCTTCAACCTAAATGACACCTTCAACACCTTCTAAGGAAGCCTTTGACAGATCATCAAGATCAAATTTATGTTCACTGTATATGTGATAAATGGAATATCCATTGAAAGAGTCCAAAAGTTCAACCACCCTAGAACACCAACGAGTCAATTAAAGAACTTGAAGGTCATATTTCCTCTTCACTTGTAAGTAGAAATAATGCACTTATAAAATGAAGTTAGTTTTTGATTTTTTTGAATATAACTTACTTATTCAATATTGAAAATATTTATAATTTTGAATTTAAAAAAAAATTAAACTTATATGAATAAATTGTCATTTATTTTAAAATATATATTCATTTTATAAATTTAATTTATATTTCAATATTTATAAAATATATTGAATTATCATTATTTAATTTTATTCATTAAAAAAAACTTAATTATTTATTATTTAAATATACTCGTAATTTATTAGTATGCAATGTCCCTACTTGGAATTTTGGAGAAAAATGCAATTTGGGCAATTTTCGAGCTTTATTAGTTAAGACTGTAGGGGGTTCCAACTGACTCCAAATGGTCTTGAATTTGAAATGCAAGGGTAGGATTAGTATTAGAACATCCCAATATTAACTATGAACACTTTGGATTTGACTTTAAGTTTCTGCAACTTGGTTTGGGGCTAAGGAGAGAAAGTACAAGTTTCTTAGGAAATTGAGGTCAAATCCCCCGAGGGGTGGAGGCCAATTTGGCTCTCCAACTTAAGTACGACCATCCAAAATTTCAGAACAAAGTATGGGGATGAATATTAGACATCAATGACCATCATTAACCATGGTTATTAAGCTCTGCAAACTGATTATGACGTGCAACATTTGTATGGTAACTTTCATGGAAATTGCATTACTAGCTCAAATTGGACACATGAAAAGTAGAATAGATGATTCCGAGAGTAACATGACATACAATGGTCAGATACAACATACAAATGGCTTTTCCAACAACAAAAAATCAGAGAAAATCCCTCATACAAATCTGATATCAAACTCCTTCAAGATTGAAGCCAAAGTGATGAAAACTAGTGATTCAATAGCATGTGAATACAATCTTTTCACACATGAGCTTCTTGGATTTCGAGCTACAGAGAATATGGACATGAAAGTACATATTAATACATCATATATGGCTTCCCTAACATCATCAAACTCAGATAAGGACCCTCATACAAATCTGATATAAAACTCTTCCAAGATGGAATCCAAATTCATGAAAACTAGTTATTAAAGAGCATGAGAATGCAATCCTTTTGCACATGGATTTCTTATATTTCGAATTACAAGCATATGGAAATAAGCGTACATAGAAATACATCATATAGCCAAGATTTGGCATCAAATATACTCAACAAAACACAAACACAACTCCAACAAGTGCACCATCAACATGAGAGTGTGGGGGAATGGAGAAGAAGGAATGAGAGTATGGAGATAGATGAGAACTTGAACTGTATGGACTTCAACATGCAACTTAAACAAATTCATTCAACTCCAATGAGAGGTATGAATGGCTTCTCCATCAACCAACTTGGAAAGAAATCCAACTCCCTCAAAATTGGTTCATAAGCAGGGAGAGTGAACACTCACCATGCAATGGACAAGCAAAAGCTCTCTAAAATGCCAAAGACCAATTAAAAAATGATCAAAAGATATTCTCCTTGCTCATGAAATCCTTTTATTAAATTCATGAAGCCTCCTAAGGTTGAATTTTCCTCCATGGGCTTCCTCCAACTCATCTTAATAGTTTAGTAACTCCTATGACACTTGTCTTCTTCCTCGTGCTTCAATTCTTTCCCCAATTCGAATGGTTGCCTCTAACTCCCAAATGTGCCCTCTTGGTGGCTATTTTTATCCCTATCATGTCATATTTGTCATAGGTCTGCAATCAAGTCTGAATTTGTCATAGTTGTCGTAGATTCTTTCATCATTAGTTATCATAGAGTGCATGGAATCTTCTTCCAAGTGGCACACATTGTTTTCTTAGTATCTTCCTCTTCCACGAGAGTTAATATCCTATCATAATTCGAATTCCTTGGCTCATGATAGGCTATCCGACACCACATCACCCTCCAAGAACGTTACATTCCTCATGGGTTCAAATTTGGATGAAGGTCATGCCAAGTGTGTGGGGGAATCTAGTCACGCAAAGACTCCACAAGATTCCAAGTCTCTTCATCAACCAATGACACCTTATTTTCTTAGCATTTATTATTTATGTGACCCATTTTAATATGAATATGGTAAAATAAATTCATTATGGGTCCTATATACCCCTTATTACAACATTTATGTTTTCATCCCCACCTAGGGAACTAGTAGGTTGCTGAAACATTATTTGCAAGTAGTCTTATTTGGATGGGGACATGACAGTCGTCCCCACCCAAGATTTCTTATCCTCAAGCAATGCCAAGTTTGGATGCTATAAAATTTGTTCATCTTCCCGAGTGGCATCCTCACTTGGTACTCCTTCTTTTGAACCAAGTGCTCTCTTATGATTCTGCTCCTTAATTTTCTTTAGCTTTCATTTGAGCAGTGGCACTCATGTGATGCAAATTTGTGTTTCCAAAAGTAAAGAGATGTGGATTTTTCATATTGATATCTCCTATGACATCACCAGTAAACACCAAAAGATTAATTAATTCCATCAAATTTTTTTTTGCACAAATAGTCTTTGCCTCCATGATAGGCTTATTTCTCTTGTATAATTCTTTGAAGTTGGTACTGAGTTACCCAACTTTGAGTCTTTTAAGATCTTAAGAAAATTTCAGAGAGGAACCAACATGCTTGCTGCTACACTACTATGATTACAATCACATTTTCAAGTGGTGTCTCGATCTCCCATACTGTTTGCTGCCCCCAAAGTCGAAACCAAGCAATACCAGGATCCCATTGCTTGTATTGCCCCATTCCAAACATCACGAGTACAAAATATAGATCATGAAAGTACATAACAAAATCATATAAATGTGCATCAAGAAGGTACCTCATCAAAGAATCATGAAATGCTTGTACACCCAAGTAAGTAGATCATCACATGGCCCATACACACAAGCATAAGGTATTATATCAAATATGCTCCAATGACATAGGTGAGGATCCCATGTCCTATAATGCTGCTCCCAAAGAATGTAATATGCATCAAAATAATCAACCATGTGTTCTTTCATCCAAGAAGTGAATGAAGAATCTCCACCAAAATCTAAACCAACTAAAGAGCCAAGAAAATATGGATACTTCAAGTGGCTCAAAGAAGTCTCATCAATACATCCACGAATATGTATATCATAAAGAAATAATGAAGGATGTTGCTTCCAATAATAATGTGCTTCAATCATATACCTCTTCACCCAAGTGTTGGATGAAGTTCCTCCAACACTAAATGGACTAAGCAAGGAGCAAGGAAAATCATGAGTTTTCTAGTGATTCAAGTGAACATCATAGGTGCACCCATGTAGATGTGTATCATCATAATGTAACAATGTATGCTTCTGCAAATGTAAACTAAATGGTGCTCTAATCATGTCATCATTAAAAGGACAGATAAAAGTTTCATACTCCTCATGTGGTACCATAAAAAAACCTTTCACCCATACTTCATTAGGATGAATACTGCAAACTATAGAAGTGTAGAAGGTAGGAGAATGAACCAAATCACCCAAATGATAAGAAAGTGCAAAATTTTCATCATGTGAAGGATAGATAGGGGTAGGATCATGCACCTCACTCAAAAGTGCAAAAATTTCCTCATAGGTTGGTTCCAAGGTAGTGGAATCATGCACTTCTTCAAAAAGTGTGCAACCGTTATCAAGAGTGAGCTCAAGTTTCTTTTCCACCAAAACAAGTGCTTGGATATCATCATGCTCATATTCAAACACGTCAAGAACCTACAATTTTCCATGTTTCTCATGATCCATCGTGTCATGATAATCCTCTAAGCAATCTACCATATGACAATAAGAAACATAGGAGGAAGAACAAGTATCTTGCAACCTTCCAAGAAGTTGCTAATTTTGAATTTTGAGCTTATGAATATCCTCATTATTATTCAAATATGCTTCGTGTAAAAATTCATTAAGCTCAACCAAATGGCTTCTATAAAAAATTAAAGACATGAAATTACCTTAGATGATGCACATTGCTCTTTGAATTTTCTCCATGTCTTCAAGGAAGGATGGCTCCTCCAATGAAGAGACTTTCTAACAAGAATTTGACACCAATGCTATAGTTTCATGGAATATTCTAAGGGCCTCATGGATATTCCTTTACCTCATCTTCAAAGACCCTTCAATGAAGGATGGTTCATGGGATGAAACCTCCTCTTCTTCTTTCTTCTTTCTTCTTTATTTGATCAACTTCTTGAAGCTCAAGTGGTGATGGGGAAGTTGATATTGGTTCTTCATTATCTTCCATAAGGTCTTCATCTTCATGCTTATGAGAAATTTTCTTTGCAGAAACATTCTCAAATCTGATCTCTATGTCACCAACATAGAGTTGTGAGCACCCATCAGTAGGTATTCCTACACAGTTCAAGGATCCATTAGTATATACTATTTGATTTGCACAACCCCCATTGGTAAGGATTGTGTGCTTGTATTCACTTCTCTCTTCATATTATTCTCTGCAATCACTTTGAGGTGATTGATGATCCACTTCATGATTATCTATTTCTTCCTTTAATGGTGTATCTAGGATCTTTTCATCCTTTTTAGGACAAAATTTCTTCCACACCCACACCAATTGGCCCACAAACTTGTTTATACATTCCTCATCTATAGAGAAGGATATATCTATGCTTTTTTCACAAGTAGGGTGATTGTTCCTTAATGAGTTCACATTTTCACTATTGAGCCTATATCCAAACACCCACTCAACGAAGTCTTCAAAAAGAGTGGTCTTATGTGCCTCCCCCATCACAACAAGATATGCTTAATATTGTTGGGGCAAAGTTTTACATGTTGCTCTCAAGCTCTCTAATTCATTCATAGGGATGTCTTGTGGTGGTTTGGAACATACATATTTATAATACACAAGGTCATAAGAATAACCATAATCCCTTATGAAATTGTAAGAAGTGCTGCAAGATGGAAACTCCTCCTCATGCCATTCACATTCTTCTTCATACTGCTCATAATAATCTTCATATGAGTCATCATAATAGTAATACATGGATGTAATTTTTTCTTCAATGGATGGTCTTAATTCACAGGTGTAAGGACCATGCTCTAATACCACTGTAATGTTCCTAATTGGAATTTTGGAGAAAAGTACAATTTGGGAGATTGTCGAGCTTTACTAGTCAAGACTGTAGGGGATTCCAACTGACTCCAAATGGTATCAAATTTGAAAGTCTAGGGTAGGATGAGTCTTAGAACATCCCAATATGACCTTTGAACACTTTGTATCTGAATTTAATATTCTGCAACTTGGTTTGGTGCTAAGGAGAGAAAGTACAAATTTCTTAGGAAATTGAGGTCAAATCCCCCCAGGGGTGGAGGACAATTTGGCTCTCTAACTCAAGTATGAACCTCCAACATTCAAGAATAAAGTTTTGGGATGAATATAATACATCAATTACTATCATTAACCATGGTTATTAATCTTTGCAAACTGATTATGATCTACAACATTTGTATGGTAACTTTCATGGAAGTTGCTTAAGGGGAAATTACATTACTAACTGAAATTGGACAAATGAAAAGTAGAATAGATGGTTCTGAGAGTAAAATGACATATAGTGGAATATACAACATACAAATGGCTATCCCAAAAATATAAAATGAGAGAAAATCCCTCATACAAATATGATATCAAACTCCTTCAAGATTGAATCCAAAGTCATGAAAACTAGTGATTCAATGGCATTTGAATACAAGCTTTTCACACATGATATTATTGGATTTCGAGCTACAAAGCATAAGGACATGAAAGTATAGATTCATACATCATATATGGATTTTCCAACGTCATCAAACTCATATAGAAACTGAAGAAATTCAATGACTTAATATGAAATTTCTTAGTTACACATTATGTCAAACACTTGATCTAACTAGGGTTTATGATTAAAAATTACTTCTTTAATTTGAAATATAAACCACCATGATCAACAAATTTCCAATACTGAAGCAAATCATTCACACATGAATACACAAGAAATTTTGGTCAAAGACTGGGCAAAACCCTAGAAAGAGAAAGTTATCATTAAAAGGAGAATCTCATAATTTTTCCCAACAACACATAAATTTTTTTCTTCCAACCCTTACTGAAAAATTCAATCACCCAAAACAACTGCAAATACCTCAATTTCTTGCCAATCTGTTGATGTACATATTTGCTATACTTTCACATGTGTGGTATGGAACTGTACGGTCTGCACATGTGTTGTACTGTTCTGTACTTTACGCCTGCCTCAAGAATCATGCCACAACAACAATAAATGTTGTACGACCATGTAAAGCCGTTGTACATATCTGCTGCCTTGATTTCTGAGCCTCACACGTGCTGTATGGAACTGACAAGATACATTAAATGTTGTTGTACTATGCCTCGATATTTGTGCTGCTGCTGTCTTGGGAAATGTGCCAATATTCTAGGTCATTTCTCTCTCCTTCAGTCTCTCTCTCCTCGCTCTCTCCTCATTGATGGTGGTGTTTGTAATTTTTCCTTTACCATAGTTTTATACTTAAAAAATTGTAATTAGTTCTCTAACCACCTAATATGTGGTTGATATTCATTTACAATATCTAGGGTCCTCACTTAATGCATCCTTATTTAATAATAACTCACTAATTATTAAATATATTATAAGTGAGACCCAATATAATAAAGTACAAAACATGATTTATTTATATATAACTCACTTTTATACATAAATACACCCAAGGAACAAATTACATGTCCTCTTTATCACACAACTCCAAAACTATAAAGAGGACCTTTAGAGTTAACTTTCTAACACTCCCGCTTAACGAGGAAGGTCACCAACACTATCTCCATCTCTGACTTCTGCAACAACTCCCTCCTACTTTGGAATCAATCTCAGAAACAAATGCTCTACCTTGAACTGAAACTCTGAAGCTTGAGACTATACTTGAGTCTCATCCAACTGCTCATATGCACCATCACTTGACTGGCTGAGCCTCCTGCTATTACTCTAGAGAGAGTCACTCTCCTCTTCATGACCATATCTATCAAATGCAACACCATCCTCATCTTCTGACTCTGATAGCCACCCTCCTTCTCCTGCTCCTAGTCGTATAATATTCCCTCTCAGGACATAGAGTCTGTCCCTGCGATCCCCTAATAGAATAGTGGTCCCAACTAGCTCATCTCTCCGATACAGGAAGACATGGCCGTACCTTACCATCATTCCATAGCCATCATCCTCAAAGGATGAAACTGGGAGTTTGTTGTCTCTCATTTTAGGTACAAACAACACCCTATGTATTTCCAGGAACTCTCCAAGATATAGTTGGAACCTGATTGTTCCAACCCCTCGTATTGCTATCTGGGGACTATCAATATCTGTCTGGATGAAATGTCATGTCCCAAACATTGTGATCATCTGAAAGGATTCATAAAATCCAGTCATATGTCTGGTTGCATCGCTATTAACAACCTAGACATTCTAAAAGGATGGTCTTCCTAGAATGGAATCAATTGAGACAAGATAAAACTCTTGCTCAAATTTCATGGCATAATCTTCTAATGTTGCAAAGGCTTCCACATCCCTTTCAGTATTCTCTTTCATAATCTTTTTCTCATGACATTTTGAAGAATAGTGTCCCATCTTCCCACAATGGTAGCACCTGATATGACTGATGTATTTCTTCTTCTTGTTTGTCTTTGCTGCAAGGGATACATTATGCTCCACCTCTTCGCTGACTTGACCACCCAGAGTTCCCTCTCGAATCTCCTCTTGAGTAAAATCATCCCACATCCTGGACCAGTCTGGAAGTTTCTCTATACCAACAATACATTTGAGAAAAAATTCCCATTTTCTTGGTAAATACCTTCAGGGCTATCCTTACCAACTCTGAATCTGAGATAGTTTCTCCTACTATTGCTAACTCATATTTGACTCGAGTCACTCGAGTTAGGTAGGAGATTACACTTTCATCCTTGGTCATTTTCACATTGTGTAACTTGTCCTTCAACGCCATCTTTTGGTTCTTGTTCTTTGCCTTGAACAACTACTTCAGGGTGTCCCACATGTCATTGGCATATTCTACTCTGCCAAATGTGGGATAAGATGATCCTTTACCCCATTCAGGATCACTCTCTGAGCTCTAGATTCAAGGGCTTCATGTTATTATAATTCATCCTTGTCACCGGGCTTCATCATTTTAGTGTTTGCAAAGATTCATATCTTCCATTATTTGAGCACCACAGTTATTCTAACCTTCCAAGGTAGATAGTTGGACATGCCATCCAACCTCATCATATGGAAAACAACTCACAACAAATCTTAAACTGTAAAGACAACACAACTTGTTCTGTGATTCACAACTTTGAATACTACTTCCACTTGGCTCCGATACCATGAAGAAATTCAATGACTTAATATGAAATTTCTCATTTACACATTATGTCAATCACTTGATCTAACTAGGGTTTATGATTAAAAATTACTTTTTTAATTTGAAATATAAACCATCATGATCAACAACTTTCCAAGACTGAAGCAAATCATTCACACATGAATACACAAGAAATTTTGGTCAAAGACCCGGCAAAACCCCAACTCCTGGGGAAAACCCTAGAAAGAGAAAACTATCATTAAAAGGAGAATCTCAGAAATTTTCCCAACAACACATTTTTTTCTTCCAACCTTTACTGACAAATTCAATCACCCAAAACAACTACAAATACCTCGATTTCCATGCCAATCTGTTGTTGTACGAATCTGTTGTACTTTCACATGTGTGGTATGGAACTGTATGGTCTACACACGTGCTGTACGGTTTTGTACTTTCTACCTTCCTAGGGAATCATGCCACAACAACAATAAATGTTGTACGACCTTGTCAGACTGTTGTACGGATCTGCTGCCTCGATTTCTGAGCCTCACACGTGCTGTACGGAACTAGCATTATGCATTAAATGCTGGGTAATTCCATGAAGGTGGGTAACACTTTTTGGCCAAATTTGGTGATGAAAACCTGATTTTTTACTCATGTGCTAGATAGAATCCGTTGAAACGCATATATGCCACGTGAATTTCGACTTTAGTAAAAAACCAAATTGTAGAATATTATGTTGGCTTCCCAATGATATTTTTTTTTAAAATATTCCGATGTCATTTAATGTGTGAAATTTCGCATTTAATGAACTATGTGACCTTAAAAATTTGAAGAAGTTAATAAGTGGCTCGTGTCCCACCCCAATAATTCAATCTTACATTAATAATTTAAAAAAAATATATACGAGCATGATCTACACAAAATGCACTATGGTCTGCATATTTTTTTGTTAATTTATTTCACAATATACAATTATTTATTATTTTTCGAAAGTGACCGCATCTGATTTCAACATCATTTTATACACATGTGTGTCCATCCCAGTTTTTTTTTCACTGTTTTCAAAAATTAAAAAACCAAAGATACCCTTTTGAAGAGGACACGTCAATGAGTGGGCTGTGTATTTTTAAGAAATTTTTGGATGTGTATTCTTTACCCTGCATATTTTTCTTTGAGATGTTTTGAAGTTGTTGTTAGGTTTTCTAAGTGTAAGTTTTAGAACTAATTAAAAAAAACCCCATATGAATACCAAAACACATGCATGATACCTCAATGGATAGAGGATTCGATGACAAATCTATCGGTATGAACTCCGCTCAGTTATGTGCCATGAATGGGAGGGTTTACACCCCTAGAATACATAGAGAAACATTGATTTTCCTATCAGATAACTAATTCTCTGTTTTTCAGGCCCTCAATCGATTTTTGGAGCTTGATCGAGGGTTTATTAAACCCTCAATCGAGCTATTGTTAAACACTCGAAAAAAAAAGTTTTGTACATGACTACCAGTGATCAAATTTGAAGGGTGGGTCGTAATTTCAATTGGAAGGGCATTTATTATTGGAGCCCTTCAAAGATGAAGGGCAATATAAATAATTGTATTTCAATTGACAAGTATAAATTAACTAAGCCCTTTCACCAAAAAACTGCAAAAAATAAATATTGTTTTTTCAAATTTTTAACAACTAAGCACCCCTCAATATTTACATGAAAAAATGATATATTTTTAGTAAAAATTATTTTGAACAGATTAAGTTGTCATATTTGTATCATTAATTTTATAGTTCAGTAACATAATGACTATTCTATTGTATTATTTTCCATTGGAGCACACTTCATTGTACAAAAAAACTACTTGAGAGATGTAAGAGTGATAAGGATTGGGCACTTAAGAAAAAATAATACATAACTCAAAAAACATTAAATTTTTTTACCTACTTACCAAGCAAGTTAGCAAAGCTAGCATAATCGGGGTTGGGGCATCAAATTTTTGTGTTCAACACTTGTCTTGAAAGCATACATGTATAGGATGGAGGGGCAATGGAATCAATCCTAAGTCGATTGAATCCTTGCAACTCAACTGCATGTTTGAGTCTCAACAATCCACCTTTTAAATTGAACCAAAATACCAAATTAAGAAGTTTATTAATGGCTAAATTTGAGAAAGTTCTAGGTGTGAGTAATTAAGGGCTCGGGGATCTAAAATTTGTTGCATTTTGTACTAGTCCAGGATTCAGTGAATCCACGGTCATAGATAGGAATTTAAGTTATTTAATGAAAACAACTAATGTGTATACCTCTACGTCGAAACTATTTTCCATGCTGATGCAAGCCACTACCCTCTTTATTGTCTTACCAAAAGGCATGATAATGAGGAAGAGAACCTAAAATTATGGAATTCACCTTCAAAGAATTCCTTGCAATCACATTGGTAAGGAGTGATAAGAAGATCACAACAATCTAACCTACCAAATCTCAGATGATAGTGTTAATTAAAGACTTACATGGTAAATTTAATATAAGACTTACTTATAGTTGTCTCTAACTCTTTGTGTCTTGACACATTTAATATTTTATGGTTGTCTTTGCATCTTGACCCAATTCATATTATAAGGTCAGGATGTTCATGCATAATAATCCTTAGTTATGATTATGAGATGAGGATTTAAAGGGAAGAGGATGTAAAGACAAGTAATCTTTATATGTATCAAGTAATTTTTATATGTATTTTGGTGGCGCCGAGGACAAATGTTGTGAGAAACCACAAATGTTTGGAAGGACAGATTACAGTTTGTGATCCTAGCTACACGCCATTATTTGTTTTTGCATGATATCGAGTGTTGTTTATAGTTGTCGCGAGTCCATGATAGCTATGCCAGAAATGAAGTCTTGTAGAGGAGGACTCATTAAACCGACCTTTTGAATTTTATTTTGATGAAAAAAGAGTGGACATTGGTAGCGAGGTTCACATAGTTAGTAGGCACAAAGTTTTGAGCTCGTTTCGGACCTAGTAGTAGACTAGTAGTTGTTCTTTTTTGTTATAGTCGTAGTTGTTGACACATTGTCATCAATGATTACTGGTCATCTTGCACAACTAAGCAGTGTGCATCACATGCATGAGTGAGTGATTATAATTTCTCATATTTCCAATATTTTGAATGATGAGTTGAAATTTATAGCATAGGAATTTCAACATATTGAGAAATTTATATATATATATATATATATATATATATATGCGTAATTTCAAATGTTGCCTTTCTTTTGAAATGTTGATATAAATATTTTTGAAGGGCGATTTTAACTTTACACTTCTGGGAAGGGCTAGAACCCTTTGGAAGGGTTGGAAAGGGTTTAATTTTGAACGTTGATGACTACCAAGGTTCTATATGCACGCTCATCACGTTTATATTTAGTACAAAAAATTGAGTTAAATCCTAGCCCCCCTGTTCTTAACATCTTGTGGACACTAATTACCATAAGCCCTATCTAGAAGATTATGCCCATGGAGGACATTTTAGAAATGGGCTTCAAGGACCCAACTAAGAGAATGGAGGTAAGGAATTTCAACATCATTTGATTCCTATCAGCAATATATCCAATGTGTATACAATTGCTTGAACACAATGTTTTCCTGCACCTAAATACAGATTCAGACAAATCCTTTTATTTATCAAGGAAGACCTCATCTAAACACTGCTTTCGAGCTACTAATGACAAGTTTGGGCATAGAGAATCAACTCGATGAGGTGATGGAGGTTATCCTAGTTTCCCTCAACAGGTTCAAGGCAACACATCTTGGTTTCCATTAACACGATTGGCAAGAGCATATCTAGTTTAGTTATTAGATAACAGAGGATGCATCTCTTTGAACTCAAAACTATCCTGCAGTTTTGATAAGATGCATATTATCTTTTGAAAGGACGTCTAGTATGCATTTTCATAAGAACAAAAATGATGACGACGACGCTTAAATTTGCATGTAGAACCAGAGATTAAGAGATGTTGATTCATATACGAGCATAACAAACTTGTAGAATTAATGCCTAGGTCTACAGTCGTTTCTTAAGATGATGTTGCTTTAACAAAGGGGTTTGCATAGCATTATAAGGGAAACTATTTTCTCGCTGGAAATAAATTTTAGAAGTATCAAATACTACAAAATTTAAAACTATGTCAGCCATTCATTGACTTCCAACTAAATATGTAGAGGAAAAATGCAGAGATTGGCAGCAAATATACTTACATGTTTTCTTTCCAATTCTACCCATTCCGTAGATACAGCTATGTCGAACACAATTTTCCAACAACTTCGCCTCGACCAACTCTACAAATAATAAATCTCTTAGAAATTTATTCAAAAAAAATAGTCATGACATTGCCAGCTTATTCTACCAATAAACCTTTCAGCATTTTACCTGGAAACCAGAAGTCCCTGGTACAAACCGCCATGGGGACAAGGGTTTGAGAAATGGATTGTTGAAATATTTTTAATGTTCATTAAACTACTTCTTCATAACAAAAAATAGGGCTGGAATGGAGCAACAATGGGGGGGGGGGGTGGTGGGAATTGAGGATCAAAATTAGAGTTACAAAAATGTAGTGAAAGGTTTTAAATACTAAAAATACTTTGCTCATTCATATATAATTTTTAATTTAAAAAAACTACAATTATGTGATATGACTCTGAAAACACTATTTTTTATCTTAATCGTCCTGTTCTATTCCTCCCTGGGCTCTGGGATTTAAATATATGCCCCGAAGATCTATATCGTAGTCCTGATAATCCAGGTCGAGTGGACACAACTCACCTAAGTTCAGCTCATCAACTGAATTGAATTCATCATTGCTCTGCTTGGTTCAATGCAAAAAGAAACATATCACTTCAGTTGATCCCCAAAGAGATTCCCTCTATTTTTTTCTCAACTGTGTGTTTTCTTGTAATAAGCCATTTCCGTAACTTGTAAGACTAGAGGGAATCACCTTGTGGATCAACTGAAGTGATATGTTTCTTTTTGCACTGAACCAAGGAGAGCAATGATGCATGCAATTCAGTTGATGAGTTGAACTTAGGCGAGTTGTGTCCACTCGACTTGGATTCTCAGGACTACAATCTACCTACTATATAGATCTTCAGGTCAAATATTTAAAGCCCAGATCCCAAGGTGGAATAGAACAGGATGATTAAGATAAAAATTAGTGTTAAATTCAGAGTCATATCACATAATTGTAGTTTTTTAAAATTAAAAATTATATACGAAATAGCAAAGTATTTTTAGTACCTTTAAAGAGATGAAAATGTGAGCATGAAAAAAAACATGACCTCATTTCCTTGGGTTATATCAATGTCCATTGTTTACTCTTCAAAATTGTTATTGTCCCACACATTTGCAGTTAATCTTGCTAGTAAATTATTGAATGACATTAGAATTTACATCAATAATATGTGACTAATTGTTTTGGTGTTCCATAATACTAAGAGTGGAGGAAAATAAATAAAGGAAAAGGTGTCATGGCGACTGTGGGATCCGAAAAAGGAAAAGTATGGAAACTAAACATGATACTAATTCTCATTTCGACAAGAATTGAAAATGCTCAATGACATGAATTCAAATGGGGATTCAAAATACAAGGTATCCAAGCATCTTTTGGAAGAATTCATTAAATGAAACTTTACAAGATGCATATGGAAATACAATGTCAAGATCAAGCTATGAGTTCGATCAAGGTCTCTAAAACCATCAATCGAGCTTTTACATGTGTTTTTAAATACCTTTATTGAATGTTTATGTGCGACTAGAGAAAATCTCGATCGAGCTATCAGCTCATTCGAGCTTTTCAAAACTTTAACTAAAAACATATTTGAGTGCCCATATTCATGTGTGCACACGAATATGGACACCCAAAAATTTCTTTAATCAAAGTTTTTAAAATCTTGTATTGTTCATGGGAACAACGTCTTCGAATTCAATTAAAATCAAACATAGAATTATATGATAATAAAATTTAATAAAACATAATTTCGTCCAGAAGAATGATACTTGTGGGCAATAGTACATACCTTGAAGAAGAAACAAGTAAAATCATTACTACTGCCACCTCCTATAGATTTTATGTGTAGATGTTAATCGCGGAGTAATTGGAGTTATAGATGTGATCAATCATATCTATAACTTCAATTACTCTGCGACCCATATCTACAGATGAATATAAATGACCATTTTCTATGCAACAAACGCAATGAATAAAATCATGGGTTTGTTGCCTATTTATAGTTATAATGATTAAAGATGCTCGATTGAGCTGTCTTCTTAAACCCTCGATCAAGCTTTTGTTAAACCCTCGATCAAGCTTTTGAGGGTTTATCAAAAGTTCGATCAAGGGTTTAAGAAGACTTCGATTGAACGTTTTCTAAACACTTGATCGAGGTGTTAAGACCTCGATCGAGGGTTTAGGAAAAGCTCGATTGAGGTACGTTTTTTTGTTTTTTTCAAAATTGCTTTGCCAAAAATTGTAACACACCTCCATGGATGCACCCTGCTACTGTACTTTGTCTCGGTATTTGTGCTGCTACTGTCTTGGGAAATGTGCCAATCTTATATGGCATTTATCTCTCCTCCAGTCTCAATCTCCTCTCTCTCTCCTCATTTATGTCGGTGTTTCTAATTTGTCCTTTACCCTAGTTTTATACTTTAAAAATTGTAACTACTTCTCTAACCACCTAATATGTGGTTGAGATTCATTTACAAGATATAGGGTCCTCACTTAATGCACCCTTATTTAATAATAACTCACTTTAATTATTAAATATATTTTAAGTGAGACCCAATACAGTAAAGTACAAAACATCATTTATTTATATATAACTCACTTATACATAAATATACCCAAGGAACAAATTACATGCCTTGTTTATCACACAACACCAAAACCATAAACATGACCTTCAGATTTAGCTTTCTAACAAGAACCCTCATACAAATATGATATAAAACTCTTTCAAGATGGAAGCCTAATTCATGAAAACTAGTTATTCAAGAGCATGAGAATGCATCCTTTCACACATGGATTTCTTATATTTCAAATTACAAAGCATATGGACATAAGAGTATAGAGCCATACATCATATACCCAATCTTTGGCATAAAATATACTCAGCAAAGCACAAGCACCACTCCAAAAAGTGTGGCATCAACATGAGAGTGTGAGTGAATGGATAAGAGTAGAGAGATAGATGAAAACTCAAAATGTATGGACTTCAAATTGAAACTAAAATACATTCATTCAACTCCAATGAGAGGTATGAATGGCCTCTCCATCAACCAACTTGGAAAGGAATCCAACTCCCTCAAAATTGGTTCACAAGCAAGGAGAGTGAACACTCACCATGCAATGGACAAGCAAGAACTCTCCAAAACAATGAAATCCATTTAAAAATGATCAAAAGCTATTATCCTTCCCCATGAAATCATTTTATTAACTTTACGAGACCTCCTAAGATCAAATTTCCCTCCATGGACTTCCTCCAACTCAACTTAGTGGTTTAGTAACTCTTATGACACTTGTCTTCTTCTTCATACTCCAATTCTTTCCCCAATTTGAATGGTTGCCTCTAACTCCCAAATGCATCCTCTTGGTGGCTATTTTTATCTCTGTCATGTCAGATATGTCATAGGTATGCAATCAGGTCTGGATTTGTCATAGTTGTCATAGAATTTATCATCATTAGTTGTCATAGAGTGCATAGAATCTCCTTCCAAGTGGCACACAATGTCTTCTTAGTCTCTTCATCTTCCATGGGAGTTACTCTCCTCTCCTAATTCGAATTTCGTGGCTCATGATAGGCTATGTGACACCACATCACCATCCAAGAAAGTTACATTTCTCATGGGTTCAAATTTGGATGAAGGTCATACCAAGTGTGTGGGGGGATCTAGTCACCCAAAGACTCCACAAGCTTCCAAGTGTCTTCATCAATCAACGCCACATTATTTTCTTAGCATTTATTAATTATGTGACCGATTTTAATGTGAATATGGTAAACTAAATTCTTTTTAGGTTCTATAGCCCCTTTATTACAACATTTATGCTTCCATCCTCACCTAAAAAACCTAATATATTGCTGAAACATTATTTTCAAATAATCTTATTTAAATAGAAACATAACATGATATTAATATCAAAAATATTAATAAAATATATTAATTATCCAACATAAAATAAATTATTTATAAAATATAATTATTAAGCCATATAATATTTTATGTATATCCATTTCACAATCAATCCATTTGACTTTTTGGTTATGTTTGTTTGGAAGAGTATGTACCACACTTTGAAATAATGACTTTTTGGTTATGTTTGTTTGGAAGAGTATGTACCACACTTTGAAATAATAACTTTTTAGTTAGGTAAAGATCTAAAATTAAAATATTATAGATTAAAATGTTATTATATAATTTTTTTAAATATTTTTTTTCATTAATATTTTTTTTACTATATATATATGTTTTCCAGTACATTAAGAATATTTTAATATATTTATATTAAAATTTGGTAAATAAACATTTTTTATTTAACTGGTGCCACCTCAACCATTATGATGATGTCATTCTCATGAATGCGATTGGTTTATTTAAAGTTGATTTTGATAATACATTTTTTGTTTTGTTTTGAGACCCATTTTTTATCTCAAAATTCTATTAATGACATTGCTATTTCCAAACTATTTTTTCAACTTTTCTTGTTGTAAGAGTTTTGTGTTCAAATGTCAAATCTTTATAAGTATTAGTAATGTCAAGGTTTCAACAAATTTTGCATAGGAATAAGACAAAATTTTCAAAGTTATAACCATCATATTCTCTACTTCCATGGTCTTGTGGATTAATCTCAAATATTTTTGTTTTTTAGGAGATGATTTGAAAAAGAGTTAGATTTCTCTATTTAATTGTGTTAGATGACCCTTTGGGCAAATAATTGGATTGGCTAATGGAAAGCAAAAAAACACAATATGAAGCACCACTAAGACAAAGAGAGAGAATGTAAAATCAAAATTTCTCATTAAGATATGTACATATAAATAGAGCCTTGGTTCCATCTTCCAAGGTGTGCCTTGGACTCCTTAATGACTCTTTTTATTCACCTATGACACTTGACGTGAATAGTTTCCTAACCCTAAGGATTAGGTTTCCAAAATGCCCTCCTTAATCCAAACAAATGTATATGAGTCCAAGAGAGCTGAAATATGGGGAAGGACAACTGCAAATGGTTGGAGAAATTCTCTAAATTAAAGGTTAGAATAAGTTGATGTCTTTTACTAAATGAAGGTTTTAAGCTAACCACAAACTGATAGATCTCAACAGCTATAATGTTGTGGTTTTGGATGATCCTTAATCATGAACCATGAAGGTGGTTTAAGGAAGACCACAAACTCTAGAACTTGGTTTGAAGGATTAGAGGTTCTTGGAACATTTTGAAAGGCTAACAGACATTGTATGTCTTTTATTGAATGTGTGGTTTTAGGCTAACCACAAACTTTGAAACTTGGCTCAAAGGCTCGGAGGTTCCTTGAACATTCCAAAAAACTATTAGAATCTAACACATTCTACTAAATGAATAGTCACATCTTCTTTGGCTTTGGTTATAGCTTTGAGTTTGGAGGGATCAAGGCTCCGGATATGATACATGATCATTTGTTCTCGCTCCCTTGTTTATGACCGTAAGTCACCCCCCCTTGTTAGGAACAAGGTGAGGAGAATATCTCTTAACTGCAAGATGTGTCATTACTCGAGAATGAGTTATGCGGTATGACATATAAATTTTCTTGGGTGTTGACGACCATTGCCAATAAGTGATACACTCATAGTGAATCTTCTCTCTCGCAGGTTTTTTCAAACTGAAACAGCTATTTGAAGAATAGTGATGCTTTCCAAAATGATTGCAAGGATGAAGATTAAAACATTGATATTTCATGTGGCCAAATCGATCACAATGTTGACATTTGGAACTCTGAATTGGAGTAGATGAAGATGATTTAAAAAAAAAACCCTAATACTTTGAAACTGGATAAGTTTGGAGAAATCATGAATGTGAGTGGTCACTTCTTTGTTGTATCCAAAATTGGTACCGTGCTTGTTGTGGTCAATCTCTTTCCATGGTTTGATGATGGGCTTGGAAAGAACAAGTGAATCCTTTGTATGCATATCTTCAACTTTTTTATTTTATTTTTATTATTTATTTATTTTATTTTATTTTTATTATTTATTTTTTTGACATAGGGCCATTGATTTGCTTATGTGCTTCTAAGGTGGTGTCATTATGTGTAGGATGCTGAAAAGAATCATAGAAAAGATGATTGTTCTGTACATGAACAAGTTCGAGATGTTGCTTCCTTTGTTGTAGCTCATCATGGTGGAGCTGTGATTCAAGCGGAAGAAACTCAATAGTATATTGCAATTTTTGTACACAATCTCGAATGTGAGCGAGTGTGGTCTTGTCAAATACAACAATGTTGTCGACAACAGAAAGAAATAGAATGTTCAGTAACTACCCAGACATTGTTTTGCACAATTGATAAATTGAAGAGTCACGAGTACAAGGCTTCTTGTAATTCCACACTTTTCCAAATAATTCAACAAAGATTACAATATAATCAACTTTGATTTTGATAAGTATAAAAGACTAGTTATAAGGTCTCGGTTTAAAAAAAACATGTACCTTCAAGCCATCCAATGGACCAATAGCGAAGTTAACGTTTAACTTCGCTGTTCGTCTGTTGGATGGCTTGAAACTACATGTTTGTTAAGAATAGCCAGTTATAAAACACAAATAAGATTACAACAATTACTGATTATGAAATTGAATTGATGACGCCTAATGCTGATGTTACAACAATTACTGATTATGAAATTGAAGTGATGACGCTATAATGCCGATGTTACTGTATAATTGCTTGATAGTTGCTTCACTAATGTGATGTTGCTGTCGATTACAATATAACTCCTTATATCTCCTTCAATGATCTCTGCAATAAGATCTGGGCAACACTATGCAATCTCTGTGAAATAAGAAACAATAATAGCAATGTGATGTGAAACTCATATACTATATCAATAGATGTGCATATCACCATGCAACATCCAACTTCAACTCTCTATGCAACTAGTCGAGTCTTTTCTGAGGGCAGAGATGGGTTCAAAGAATAGTAGCGCTCTCGTAGCTCAAGCCATCCAACCGCCACGTCCACAATCTCTAACATCCTCACCGTCCACTTCAGAGATCAAAAGAATATGATGTTGTGGGTATAATCCAACACTAATGGCACCTTGTATTGCTCTTAGGCATTGGCCAGCGATATGGAGAGAGAACGATCTCAATCTCTGTCAAATAACTCTGTGCATCAATATTGCTCAATATGTCTCTATGCATATATCTTGGTATGTATCATATGTCTCTGCGTATATATCGAAATGGCATTGCAAGAACAGCCATGGTTTCCTACTGAAGAAAATTCCACTACAACGTGTATATAATATTTCTCAAATTGTGATCCATTGTAGGCCTTAATCCCATTGAATGCACAAACAAACGAATGAATCATTCGATTAAAGTTGCAAAAAATGGCAGCCCCACGAATTCACTGGTCACGTTGAGACATGGCATAAATTTTGCTCTCGTAGTTAAGGGATTTGCAAGTTTCATTCACTCATAGGTCAACCAATCAGGCAGTTCAAAAACCTCTGGCGATTCTCTGTTCTTTGCTGTGCAATGATTTACGCTGCAAGATTCAACATCGATCATGGCCTTGGCTATGTATTTGCACGTTTTGGCATGCTTGAAGAATCTTTAAATTCAATGAATCTCGAATTAATAAAGCATACAACTGAGTATTATATGGTGGCCATCAATAGAAGCTTTATCATATTTTGACCGTTATGAGCAACGTGAGCGATAGTTCTGTGAATTCTGTTCTTTAAAAACGTCTGTGCACTAAAACAGAATAATCAGTGGCAAAGTGAAAATTTAATAAATAAGCCAAATGGTTCTTCACTGTTATATTATTACCCAAACTTTATATCCACGTATGATTGAGCGATATTCTTCAACATTATGGAGGTAATGATTAATTTTCTATTACTTCAAACGATACCCGGGTCTCCACTCAGCTCCATCAACTAGCAAATCTAAACCAAGATGATCTCCACCAGGGAGCTTATTGGTTTGAAGGATACCCAGGTTTCTACTCAACTAAACTATATAGGTAATCAAGTTAATGAGAGGAAAATTGAGATGCATAGAAATCACAAGTTCAATGTACACTTCTGTCTTGAGTTCAATGCATTACCTTGGCTCCAATATTTAATTATTTTATTTGTAGCTCTCTGGAGGATTTTGGTAGCTCCAACTTAGAAGCTTGATTAGATGAGAAATCTGGAGATAATGAAAACCAGTAAAGAGAGTTGAAAAAACCTATGGAAAGAGAGACCAAGTTCCAATGCCATTACTTCTTACCAATCTATGTTGAAAATGGAGGGAATGTAAGGTGGTGTATTGAGCAATGATATGATGTTTACTAGTGAAGCTATGGTAAGAAGTGGTAGTTGTGGAAGGTTGTTCAAGTACCAATTAGTGGTTTTAATTAATTCAAGTTGTAATTCATGTAGTTGTAGTTCATTTTTTCAAGTTGTTAATTGATTTGTTAATTAGTTGAACTAGTTAATTTAGGAATATTTAATCTTTGGAGTTGATTGAGTTATGATTGTTATGAGTGAACAAAATTGATTCTCGGTTTAATGTGCACTCCTCCCAAATATCTAAAAACTCGTATATCCTTGGCCCTGGTACTATAAAAGTGGACACCAAACCCTACCAAGGTGAGATTGACCTTATTAAGTTGAATTGATGGTTACAACAATTTGAAGTTTATTACAATGTTCATAACATAGGAGAAAAACAAAAAAAAATCGTCTACTCAATTGAAGTTAGAGGGCCATCCCCAAACTTTTGGTAGAAAAGTCACATAAAGACACTTAGGTGAGAGAGTGACCCTTCAATAATTAAGTGGGAGGTGTTCCTCATTATGCATTAGTTCTACTCTATTGGGTATAACGATGACTCGTGGATCCATTGACATTAATTTTGGAAAAAGCAAGGGCACAGTGTGCAAGAGTGCATCATTGAGTTCATAAAAATGGCCATTATGTTAGCTATATTTGGTAAGAAAATGCATGTACTCCTAAAGTATCTAGGATGTATATAGAATGATTTAGAGAGGCAAGTGATACTCTTTAAACCAAGGACAATTGATGAGGCCTATTTGCAAGTACAAAATTTGGAGAATAAAGGTAAGAATAAAGGGAAACCAAGTGGTTCCAAGTAGAAACACCACCAAGATGCTTCCAAGGAGGAAAAAAAGTAGAGAAACATTGACAAGAAAACATCAACCATAACACATCAGTGCAATGATTTGAACAACGTGACTATAATAATTGTAATAATGATGGTCACATTAAAGATAGGTGTTGTAAGCTACTTTGAGAGTTGAATATAAAGAACCACAAGAAACATACCTAGAAAAGAACATGCTATCCATGGGTTCATGCAACTAAGTAGAGATAAACATAAATGTAGATGAAAATATTGTCTACACTACAATGTAGCAAAATGAACGAATCTAAGTAGCCTTCATCCCAAGGAAGAGGAGATGACTAAACTCTTCCATATTAAGATATAGGTCAAGAAGATAAAGCTAGTTGTTCTATCTGATTTTGGTTCATAAGTTGCACTCATAGCACATGATCTAATATCCAAGCTTGAATTGAAAGTTCATGACTATCCTCACCCATGCCCACTGATATGGGTAAATAAAGATGCATGGATTAGGGTCACTAAGCAGTGTAAGATCAAATTTTCTATATTTGCAAATTATATTAATGAAGAGTTGGTAGATATAGTGTACCACTTGATGTGTAAGATCAAATCTTCTAGATTTGCAAATGATATTAATGAAGTATTGGTAGATATAGTGTACCACTTGATGTGTGTGGTGTAGTGTTTAGAATCCCCTACATGTACATGCATAATGCGATCTTCATGAGGAGAGCGGATCGATACCACCTAATCAAGGATGAGAAGTCCTTCATTATTAATGCACACAAAGATACATCCAAGAGATCTCTAGTAAGTGTTAACCAAGCTAAGAAATTGATAATTTCTAGTAAAGTCTATATTATTCTTGTTAAGAGAGAATCAATGACATTGAGATGAATTTGTAAAAGTAAAGGTAGATTTGGGGGCATGTACTAAAGAGAAGAAACATTAGTTGAACTAGATTTTCTAGGCGTACAAATCACAGTGTTCCAAGATCCTAAAGGGTTAACCCCATTAGAGGAAAATGGAGCACGAGATACTGTTGTTTCCCAAGTTTCCAATGCCAAAATTGAGCTATATAGATAGTCCATCATGGATGAAGATGAAGTGAAAAAATAATTACAACTACCATTGGAATAGGGACTAATTCAACCAAGCATCTCACCTTGTGAGTCCTCTATCATCATAGTACCCAAGAAGAATGAGACTTAGAGTAAGTATATTGACTGCAAAGATTTGAGTTAGACTACCCTCAAGAATCGATACCCTTTCTCTAGGATCAAACCCTTTCTCTAGGATCAATGACTTACTAGATTAATTTTAGTATGCCAAATACTTAACCAAGTTGTACTAGTACATTTGGACCCAAAATTTGCAATTGTTCAACACTTTTTGGATTCGAATGGGCGTGATTTTACATGTCAGTAAGGCATCGCTAGATTCATGTCGCTTTAGAGACATTTTTTCATCTTCAAAAGATTTTGAAAACGTGGATGACATGTCTATCGAACGTGGATGAAACGTCATATTGAGTTTTAGAAGCAAATGTTTTTCTGTAATATAAATGCAAGAACTAGAGTTTAAGGCAAAAGAAATGTCCAAAAATAGATGTTGTATAAGTAGATTTAACGTTGATTTGACATTTGAAAAGAGACGTTCACAAAGTAGACTTAAAATTGGTTGAACATCCAAAAAAAAGTTTGTAAGTAGACTTAACGTCCGAAAAGAGCCATTGGTTAAGTAGATTTAATCTTGATTTCAAGAGTGTCTAAAAGGAGACATTATTCATAAAGTAGACTTAACGTCGGTTGAATGTCCAGATGTAAATGTTCACAAAGTAGACTTAATGTCAGTCAGTTTGCAACGTAGATTGAACATCGAGTTAATGTCCAAAAAGATAGGTCTATAATTACATTGAACAGAAAAAAGCGTGGATGATCTGTCGAACTAATGTTTTATGCTACCGACGTTCATTCCACACCAATCAGACGTTAAACGGATGTCGATTGAACATCCAATAAGCCACATTTATAAAGGGCTCTAACAATAAAAAGTGTGGGCAGTGTGTTTGGATACTTGTCCACGGTTGTACCCTAATACAATAATGGGATTTTGGAAAATTTCATGGCACATTCAATGAGACATACCTTTCAAGAATATTTTTGTTCAACTCACGCCCATATTAGTGGAAAAAAATATCTTCTTCTTGTGGAAAGTAATTCATACTACACTACTGGAAAGATCCAAACACCACTCTTTGATGATAGATTCCCACTCTGGATATATTCTACAGATGCATATAAGTTAGAAGTGCCTACAACTATTGAGATATGGGCAAAACCTTTTGATGCTCCTATGTGAGCCAATAAAAAACATGACAACTTGATGAATTTAAATCTCAAAAGATTATTTGGATATCCACTTCTTCATGCACATTATCCAAGCCATTAGTTGCACTTAAGGCTATCTTCAAATCTAACAATCTAGAGGAGAACATGTAATCCCCTACTAAATAAGGGTTCTTGAAGTCTCTTATTGTGCATAAGCTTGCAAACTAAGAGAAGTGGAAATCTCTTGTCAACATATTTATCACAACAACTAACCATTTTATTAGATTATGATGCTCAATGAGCCCAAGAAAATGAACCTCTATTATCCACTCTCGATGTCCCTATATCAAGAATGTATGCATATCTCAACAATCAATGAAGGGTATTTTCGTAGTTTGTCATCTCAAGCCTTTGGGATGTCAAAGACACTTCACTATGCAATACCTCAAAATGAAATAGTAATGGAGAGCATTGCTTTCTTCCCATAATGAGTTTGAAATATGAAAGTTGCATAATTATAATTTATAAAGTATTGCTTACTTTATGTTCTAATAGGAGGTTGAGTTGTGACTGCAAAACTTGTTCCCATCTACTTTGAGAGAGAGAGAGAGAGAGAGAGTTCCCATCTACTTTGAGAGAGAGAGAGAGAGAGAGAGAGAGAGAGAGAGAGAGAGAGCAATGGGTTTATTTTTGAAAGCTTATAACAATTCAATGTAAATATCATCTAGTAAACTAGGAGGGAATTAAACCATTAGGGATTCAAAAGAAAGAATAATTCAAAATGTTTTATTTAAGAAAAATAAATTATTCAAAAAGTTCATGTGAATTCCACTCTCAAATATACCTTTGAAATACTCATAAAATAAATTACATGCAATTCAAGAGGTAAATAAGTGCCATTTGAATCACGAATAGTTGTTTTACTTGGTTTAATGTTATCCACACACTCAATGTGCTCCACAGTCACAAAAGCATTTGGAATACTCAATTATTACACCAAAGCTCCAATACATATTCACACATATCGAAATAGATCCACACATCATGCATCAATGGACTTATACTCTGAAATTATTCAAACTTCTTAAGCATCGATAATTTTCACACTTACACCATATCTAGACAATCACAACATATCTACTCGATCTCAATAGATTTAAGGATGTAAGAAATAGATCTAATGAATATGACTAGATATACAATTACCTTATTTGAGCTATACCCAATTGATGTTTTGAACCTTTATATGTTGTATATCAAACTAGTATAAGATTTGTCAAATACATGAAAGTATTAATAACCACATAAAGGAAATCAATATTTGGTGTTTAACACAACATTGCTTGTTCTTCAATTTTATTAATGTTGGGATTTTGATTTCTTTTGAGAAAATGATTCTCGTAGCTATTAATATAATCAAGAGATGCACATACTCACTTTATGCAAAAAAAGTGTTTCCATCGCAACAACCACACTATCTAAGCTCAAAATTAAGTTGGTATCATACCAAGCACTGTTTTTTCTAATATTTTCCTTTAGGGCATACACAAAATATATATCCTATATGTAGAAAAGTCATATGCATTGGTTCTCATCAATCGGTCCTCTGATGGGTTGGAAGTCCTACTTGAACTGATGTATGGTGAACTTCAAGTTGTAGGCCATTCAACCAACATATGATCGAATCAAAGGTAAATTCAAGAACATACCTATCATTGACTATTTTAAAACATCAACACCTGAAAGCGTAGTTTTAATTTTCTGTCCATCCATTAAATCTATATGTTCCATAGAACCTATAGGTAAGAAAAGGGCTTTGATTGCTAATTCATCAACCTCATTAATTTGATTTTGTATATGAATGATTTTCCTCCACTCAAAAAGATCAAGGATACTACGTGCGTGTTTCTTTACACTGTCCAGGATCCTGTAATCAAAGTCAATCTTGTCATTGGCTTAGTCTACAATAACTTTTGAGTCAGCCATAATATGGATTTTCTTTATATCAAGACTGGAAACGAAGAATGAAAACAAGTAGAGCGTAGATAGTTGTCCTTTGCTATAGCTATCACATCCTATTTTATAGTGAATCATGTACATCTGAGATTGGTTGAGATAAAGTATTGCTCTTGTTCCCCAGTGATCAGCCAAAGTACATCCAACTTCAATATAGCCCCATGGAATGTTGAAATCAATTTGCAAAGACAATTGTTAGGACCAAATATATGTAACAACACAAATAATTTCAATTTTATTCTATTTGCACACATAAATAACAAGAATGGGAAAAATTTCCCATCAATCATAGACCAAGCTATTAGAGGCATACACATTTTTTCAGATAAAAATATACAACTCCATCGGTAGATGACCATGCACAATACATAATTTCAAATGTATAGCAAATTCCTTCTATTAATGATTTGTACAGTTAGAATTAGCTAATTTTGATACAAAACATACACAAATTTTGAACCCGAATGTACCAGTACGATTCACATCCAACAAAAGCCAAGTCAAACCATTCATTTTACAAAGCATCATTCTAAATGCCACTAAAAATGATTCAAATCCTTCAAGACACATTTCATTCATTTAAATTTATAGAAATTCATAAAAATAATGAACCCGAAATAGAGGATTTCCTGAATTTGCATTTCTATTTTCTATGGATCACATAAAATTTCAATAGGAAAGACAAATAATATAAATTGGATCCTCAAATGTTTGAAATGAAAGAGGTTAAGTCTTTGGTTATTTTTTGTGCTTAATAATTCCTATGTTCCATAGTTCCCATAAAAGGATCAAATGTAACACAATGATTCTTGAAGACACAAACATGAGAGGTCAAACAAGCATGCATAACTCACTCCAAATTCAACCCCATCACTACTTTGGTAATATGAATATTTGCATAGAATAATGAATCCTTACACCTGGGTACCTTGATATCACTCAACTTTTACCCTTACTATGTTTTCGATCAAGGCATGCGAGAGGATGACTTTAGTGTGGCGCCCCAAGAACCTACAAGCCTAGTTGGTAATGGGAAAAACAACATAAGAATGGACTCCTATATCAGTATGGCACCTTGATACGATTCCGTGGGGTTTTCTCTATACTGCAGAACTCTCTCCTTGGATACATATCAACAAAAGGGGTTTATCAACTGATGGGTTGTCAACTATTAAAAGGAAACACAAAACTACATATTAGTTTCATAATAAGAAAAAAATTTGTATATATTAGGGAATTGTTATGCATTCTCCCAAGCCACATATTCATAGTGATTTCAACATTCCCCTAAAGAGTGGACCAAGAATTTTCAATGGGGTCGATCTCCTCCTTGGCATGCCTGCCTCTCAATGGGGTCGATCTCCTCCTTGGATGGGTTTTTGCAGGGGTTGAGAGCTCAAATGCGGGTGGGGTCAAATGTTTGACAATTAGCAGGAACCTAGGTCAATTCACATTTTGTTTTGAATTTAATTTTGTCTTTTTTTAAATATTATGTAATATTTCATATATTATGTGAAACATAATGTATTAAATTTTTTATGTTTTACATAATATACTTCATTTACTATGTAAAACATAATATAATGAAATATTATATTATGTAAGAAATAATATATGTATTATATTTTGTGAACAATGTAACTAGCTTCAGCCGATAGTTTTACTTTCAATTAATGACCAATGCACATACTATGGCGTGCATTTTATTGAGCATTTCATAGCTTTACTCTTAGCATAATTTGTTTGAAAAAATACCAACTTGTCACATTCATTGCGGGAAAATGGCCCATCATTTCAGGAAACTAAAAGAGGTTTTGGTGAACAATGTAACTAGCTCTAGTCCTGTGGATTTAATTTCAATCATTTATCAACGCACGGACTGTGGCGTGCATTTTATTGAGGAATACATAGCTTGAATTTAAGCATAATTTGTTTGAAAATCTACCTTGTTGGAAGATTCATTGTGGGAAAATGACCCATCTTTTTAGGAAATTGAAAGAGGTTTTTGTGAACAATGTAACTAGTTACATGCATGTGGTTTTACTTTCAATTATTAAACAATTTACAAACTACGGTGTGCATTTTACTGAGTAGTTCTTAGATTGAGTCTAAGCATAAGTTGTTTTAAAAACAACGATCTTGGAAAATTCATTACGAAAAATGACTCATAATCTTAGGAATTCGAAAGAGGTTTTTGTGAACAATGTACTATAGCTTTAGGTACGTGGCTTTACTTTCAATTATTGACCAATGAAAATATTGTGGGGTGTATTTTACTAAGAAACCCATAGCTCGACTGTGAGCATAATTTGTTTGAAAAACTTCCAATATGGCATATTCATTGCAGTAAAATGACCCCGCATTTCAGGAAACTGAAAGAGGTTGTGAACAATGTAACTAGCTTCAGGCCTGTGGTTTAACTTTCAATTATTGACAAATGTACAAACTGTGGCGTTCATTTTCCTAAGACAAATTTTGCTAATTTTCACTTTGTTTTTTACATAACATAATGTATAAGTACTCCATAGATTGACTCTAAGCATAATCTCTTTGAAAACTTTCCATCTTGGAAGGTTCATTGGGGAAAATGACACATCATTTCAGGAAAATGAAAGAGGTTTTTGTGAACGATGGAACTAGCTCCAGGTCTGTGGTTTTACTTTCAACTATTGACCAATGCACAGATTTCCTCTTTCATTTTACCGAGCATTCCATAGATTGAGTTTAAGCGTAATTTGTTTGAAAAACTACCATCTTGGAATATTCATTGCGGCCAAATGACCCATCATTTTAGGAATCTAAAAGAGGTTTTTGTGAACAATGTTACTAGATTTAGACCTACGGATTTACTTTTAATTATTGACCAAGGCATAGATTGTGGCATACATTTTACTGATCAATTTATAACTTGAATATGAGAATAATTTGTTTTAAAAACTATCATCATGTCATATTCATTGCGGGCAAATGACCCATCATTTCAAGAAACAAAAAGAGTATTTCGTAAACAATGTAACTAGCTTCAGATCTATGGTTTTAATTTCAATTATTGACAAATGTACATATTTTGGTGTGCATTTTACCAAAGTTAACCAATAGGACCAAGGTTTCATAGCTTTTAGAATATTTACCCTAAACCATAAAGATAAAGAGAATAATAAATTTACAACTATTTTGATGCCACAACAAAATAAATCATCGGGGACACCAAGAGATATACTATTATTTAAAAAAAAAATCTATTTCTCCACAACATCGCTTAAGTGACTCCACTTCAACGCTAATGTTGTGCCATCGACATTAAATTAATGTTGATTGCATAGCACTAGCATCAGACCCACATAAGTTCTTTGAAAAATTTCCATTTTGACAGATTTATTTTGGACAAACGACCCATCAATTTATAAATCTGAAAGAGGTATTTGTAAACAATGTATTTAGATTCAGACCCGTTGTTTTAATTTCAATTATTGATCAATCTAAAAAATATAGCGTGCATTTTACTAAGTAGTTCATAGCTTGAATCTAACCATAAGTTGCTTGAAAACTTGCCATCTTGTAATATTCATTGCGGGAAAATGACCCATCATTTTAGGAATATGAAAGAGTTTTTATGAACAATATAACTAGCTTCATATGTGTGGTTCCAACAGATGTTAAAATAGCGTCAAAGAAATGTGACTAAGTAACAATTATATTCTCTGCTATATTCTTCCCCAGCTATAGGTTTACCTGCTGAGTGGAATATCTATGTGTTGTTTAAATATTTTGGAACACATCTCTAGTCTAAAAAAAAATTGTGAAATTTTGGGGCATGTTGGATAAGGAAATTGCTCAAATACCACTTGCGGTGTTCTTTAACCTTGGAATTTAAAACAATGTAGGATATAAAAATATGTAAGATGCAATAAACCATAATTTATGCTGAAAAACAAGAAACATTAGATAGTAGAAAAGATAAATGTTGCAAAAAAAGACTTATATTATGATAATCAATTATGAAAGCATGTTCACATGCCTCTTAAGGTTGGGCAAACTTTCACTTGAGTAGATCTCCAATACTATAATTGTTGACAAAAAATCCATTGCCTCAAATATCTTTAAATAGGATTTCAATATCTCAAAACCCTAACTACTTGACATGGTCAATATTTAATGAGCATCATCAACTAATTAATGGGTTTTAATAAATAGAGAGACCCTTTTTACACTAATATTCTACTACTAACTACTTGGCCTTATTCCAAGGTTATGTTAGTAAACATGACATACTAAATACAAAAGTAAGGAGTTAGGGTGGGACCCTAACAAATTACACATGAGTAAGACATACTGAAGAGCCACTAATTGGTCATTTTGACTTCCCTGGAGCTAGTTTACTAAGCAAGTAACTTGTGTTTTGGTTGGAATTATTGTTTCATTGAGAATAGTAGAAACAATACACATGAAAAGTTTGAACTCTGCTTGAAGTGTACAAAGAACTTGGATCTCAGGGGAAATACTGGAATCAGAGTCCTTATGCTTGGAAACCACTATGAGTGTAGATAACTCAACAACATACTAAATTAAATTAAATCTCGATGGTTGAATACCATTGAAGAAGATCAAATATTCATTTGAAACTACAATGTTATGCAATTTCTTGCGTGCAGGGTATCTGGTTGAGGAGATAGTTTTTTTTTAACAAGAACGATTATGAGTTTTATTAAAAAATAGCAATAGGCTGCTAGCACAGTTACAACCATAATTCATCAAAATAGATTTGTAGAGACAACTGCGAATCCAAACCATAACAACTACCTTTTCAGTCTTAACTTGATACCCCTATCCACCGGATCTAGAATCAGAGCTGTTTTGGTGTTATAACAATGATATTCAGAGAAATATCCATGGAGTCATTCATTAACAGAGGAAAAAATAAAACTATAGTATGCTAACATTCTTGTTCTTTTCATCTAGAGAGAGGAAACCTTTGGTTAGCAGAGCTACTTTGTTTGCCTCTTGGTGTGCTTTGTTGTTTATCTCTCACAAGACGTGAAACATATGAACTGATTGAAAATTGGTCAGCATTAACTAAATTTTTTAAAGGTTTTTCTTAAGCCTCATGTGGCTAGGTAGCTTATTAGTTGTTAGGGCCTAAAAAATTATGTGAGAATCCTTAAAGACGTTAAGCACTGTAATGTTCCTTACTAGATCTTGAGAGAGTCCTTGCTAGAGAGCGAGAGATTCAACTATGCTATTTGTTTCCTCACCGATTCCCCAAGAATCTGAAAGTACTTTTATTTCCTCAGGGTCTGGAGGTACTCCTGCCCCTCTTTCTACCCATGGATTCCCTTTGGAAGCTCTGTCAAAGAAAATACTATGCCTCTGACTTGAGTGTCACCACTTTGAGAAGGATGAAGAGTCCATCCCGATTTCCCACATGTGGACATTTGGACTTGAATAGGTTTCCAAATGTAGAGACTTAGGAAGAAGACTAGACATCCAATCGTCTTCAACAACATTCAACTTAATTTTGTTCACTTGCAATGTAATAGAGGAGAGAAAATCCCCCATCAATGCTTTATCCTTTGCAACTACTTGAGCAACATTGGCATACTTTCCTTTAAAGATCCGGACATTGCGTTCTAACCAGAGTTTCCATAGAGTAAATTTGGGAGGATTCAACCAACAACACTTGAGTCGATCTTTCCTATAAGGGAAAAGGGGCACATGGCCTTCCAACTGATGAGAAGGGAGGACACCTCATCAAGGAGGGACACTTGATTCGTCCAAGGGGTAAGCGCAAGGTTCCAAACCTCCTGAGCAAAGGGGCAATTCAACAGAATATGATCCAGAGATTCCTCCATTGAAACATAGATAGGACATCACGTGGGACCCTCCATCCTTTTTTTTAGAGTGTCTCCTATAAGAATAGATTTATGGGACACGGTCCAGATAAAAATATCAACTTTTGGAAGACATTTAATCCTCTAGACTGCTTTCCAAAGAGTGGGATTGGGAAAAACTTGCAGAACATTTTTGATAATTTTGTAACCTTCGGCCACTGTATACAAGCTAGAAAGGTTCGCCCCATCCCTTGGTGTCTATTTGATTTGTTGTTGTCAGGTATTTCCCTTGAAGAAAGGCAATTAATATTTTTTCTTCAGTTTGCAAATTGCTTGGACAACCCAGTAGTTTCCATGCTTTCCAAGTTTTGGCTTCATCATTATTCTAATTTGAGGCATCCTAAAGAGTGGTTATTTTTTTGGGAATGTTAGAGTTCTTTGAGATTGGAGAGGACCGACTATGAATCTAACAGAGGTCCACCCAAAATCGAGTCTTCCCAAATATGTATATTTCCACCATTCCTTGGAATCCATGTTAAAAGAGGATTGAAGAATCCAACAGCTTTTTGAAAAATTGTGAAAATGGGGGAGCCTTTTGAAACTGTAGGGGCTGAATCGAGATAATTATTCCGAGCTCCAGTATAGTATTTCTTCTATAGTTCTTGTTTACTCTAGGTTAGATTACCTGTTACCAGTTTCCATAGAAGTATTGTCCTGAGAGCGAGATTTTAGGTTCTCAAGTCTCTTAACTGATGGCCTCTGTCCAAGAGTGGTTTTGTAACTCCCCCCCCAACCGACAAGAGGGAATTTATTTTCACTATGTTTTCCACCTTTCTAGAGGAATATTCTTAGGAATGATTCATTTTTGTCGATGATTCCACTTGGAGCTAAAATAATGGAACTCAAATAGATTGGAATGCTATCTAGAATTGATTTGATGAGATCAAGTTTCTGTGCCATATTTAGCCAAGAGGCACCCCCGACTTGGATTCTTGATTTTATCTTGTCAATCAAAGGGGACCAATGGAAGGATTTAGGTGTGGCTTTGAATATGGGGATTCCTAAATATTTATAAGAATCCCATTGAAATTTCCCTTCGATTTATAGAATGCAAGTTATGTCCACCATTTCCCTTGGCGTACAATTCCAACCATAAATTTGGCTCTTTCTGTAGTTTATTTAACTCCCCAAGTTCTTCTTGTAGAGATCTAATTGTTGTTTGAATTTTCTGGCTATGATGGAGCTGACCCCTCCCAGCAGTAAAGTGTCATTGACGAATTGAGCTTGATGTATATATTTGACCCCTCTTGTGATCCTTATCCCCATTAGTTCTTGCTAAATTCGACTTTGCTGTAATTGAAAACTGAGCGCTACTGATTGAATGAAATAAAACAAAGGAGACAGTGGAAAACCCTATTTAAGCTCCCTAAAATCTTGGAAGAATTTTTTCGCTCGTCCATTAACTAAAGGGGAAATCCATGGGTATCCAATGCAAGCCTTTATCCGGTGGATGAAGGTGCAATTAAATCCGAACTTCTACATTACCTCAAACAAAAATTCATGATTTACTATGTCAAAAGCATTAGCAAGATCTAACTTTACCGCCATAGATTTTTGGCGACGTTGCATGCTTGAATGAATTGCTTCTTGGACCAAAATGATGTTGTCAGCGATCTTCCTCCCTTTGATGAAGCCTCCTTGATTCCCAGGGATGATTGCTAGAAGAGCACCCTTGATCCAATTGTAAATTATTTTTGTGATGATTTTATATCCAATGTTGCACGAAGAGATTGGACAAAATATATCAAAGGAGGGAGCTCCTTTTTCTTTGGGTATCAAAGATAGGAAAGTAGAGTTGGTGTTTCCTCCAATATTGCAACATCTTTGAGATTTTAAAACCAATTTATGCAAATCATTATTAATAATAGGCCATCATGATTTGATGAATCTGGCTGTAAAACCATCCAGACCAAGGGATTTGTCTGCCTCCATACTATCCAAAACCAATTTAATTTTCTTTAGCATGACCAGAGCCATGAGTTGATGATTGGGACTTGGATGTACCACTGTGGGAATCAGATTGAGAATTTGGTGGAAATTTCCATTTTGAGAGAGGGGATCCTCAGTATAAATCTCTTTAAAGTGGAGATGGGAAGCCTTCTTGATTCCTTCAAAATCATTAACTATTTGATTCTAACTTTGTATTTCCTTTATTGAGTTAAATTGTTTCGTTGCTTAATCTTGTTTATGGAAAAAATATGTGTTCTTATCCCCAACTTTGAGCCACATATTATGATATTTTTGTCTCCAATATTCTTCCTCCTCTTTCTAGGATGTATGTAGCTTCTTATGGAGATACGCTTCTTTCTCTAAAATTTCTGGAGAAATGGATCCTTGTTTCATATTTAATTGGCGGGTTTCCATAAGTTGTTGTGCTTCAATTCTTTGGATTATTGGGGGTTTCAAGGATTTTTCCCACTCCTTAAGAGGACGGTTCACTCTTCATATTTTTTCTTCCCACACAAAAATAGAGGATCCCGAAATAGGATTTTACCAAGCTTGGTCGACCAGATCTTGAAATTATTCATGTTGGGTCAAAGAAGGGTTAAAGCAAAAAGGAATCGGACCCAAAACTACTTCTTTGGTGAATTCAAGCGATATATGCTTATGGTCAGAGGCACTGAAAGGAATGATCTTGGAGACAACATTGAGGCCTACAAGAAGGAAAGTTCTTTGGACCAATAGCCTATCCATACTTGTAGCTATATGCCCAGGCCCAATTCTCTTATTAGACCAAGTGAGTTTTCCTTTATAGGGTTTTATATCTTTCAATCCCCAATCCATGATAATGTATTCTACCCATTCACGGAAATGATCTCTGACAATAGAACCCCCATTTTTTCCCCAAGGTTTAACGTTACATTAATATCACCAGCTAGAGTAACATTTTCCAACTAATGAATGCTAAGATAATATCTTAAAAGATTCCAACAGTTTTTTTTCAAAGGGAAGAGGAGGAAAATAAATATTGAATAAACAAATTTGGATTCCTGACTCCTTGTGAAGCAAATTGGTGAGAATCCAGTGGGTACATTGTTTAGATGCCAATAATTCAAAAGAGGAGGAATTACACACATCACCCATTCCTCAAGAGGCTCCTCTAGCTCTAGCCACTACTCCGACACCTTTTTTCACAGAGGAAGTTTCGGTTTGGAGAAATTAAACTTCCTACATTTTAGTCTCCTGGACAAGTAGGATATTTGGTTTTGAGATTCGAAGTAGATCTTTCATTGCTTCTTCTTTGCTTCGGCTTCCTAATCCCCTACAATTCTAGGAGACTATATTAATTACTTACTTTTTGTATTGGGGGAATCCCCATGAGAGGGATAACCTTGATCCCTTGTGCTTCTTGTATTTAACATTGCTTCCAAAGTTTGTTGAGATCCTTTTAGTTTTTCCTTGTATGTCTCGCTCTATATTATTTCTTTAATAGTTTTCCTTCCTCTCATAACATGATTCAGGGATATAGTTGAGATATTCCAATATCTACTTCACCCTCTTCTTCTTTCGATATCTCTTCCTCTGTCCCTAAATGATGATTTTCAGGATTTTCTCCTAGATATTGTGGAGGGGGAGCTTCAATGGAAATTTTATTTACCACTTAGAATTTGGTTTGCTTCTATGACGCCTCTTCATTTGCAGGTGGTTCATTTTCATGATCACCAAGCACTTCAAAGCTACTTTTTGTTGATTTTTTCCCTTTCTGGTTCTCCGAACGTTTGGCTGACTTGGATGGGATTAAGTTAGGGTTTCTCCATTCCTTTATGGAGTTAGTTTTAGATCTTACCTTGGATATTTTATCTTGCTTCCAACCTTCCTCTGAGTCCTTGTATTTCTGTGTAACGAAATGTTTTATGGAAATGTCTGTATCCATGACAGCTACGGTACTTGAATGATAATTGCTTGTATTCTAATTTTTGGAAGTGTTTCCATTCCCCAACGGTTAATTTGATTGCTTCAGGTAGTCTCGCTTCCAAATCAACTTCAATGCATATCCAGACGTGTCGTAGGTACAACATATCCCATGTTATCTAAACACGGGAGCCCCCGATTACACATACAAAGGTAACTGTTTCAATCCTTCAAATAGTAACGAGGTCCCTGTAACATTTATCATCGTTTATTTATTTTAACTTAGTCATTTTTTTTGGAATTTATGTGTGATTTATGTGCTTTTGGTGAGTTGCAGAAGACTATATTTTAAAAAAATTATTCCATCTCGGAACCCGCATCACAAGATTCTATTTTTTTAACACTTTCGAGATATTCATCTCGCAACCTGCAACCCACATTTTGTGGAATGCGGGATGCGGAAAGGTTTTTGTGTGTGCAAGTTGGTCATCCCACAAACCGCAATTTGTGGAAGGCGGATTGCGGGAAATAATTTGTTTTCAATATTTGGTTGTATGTTTCTGCAACGCACAACCCTCGTTTTGTGGGATGCGGATTGTGGAAAGGAATGGATAAATTTTTGAGTGTTTGGTTATCCTGCATCCCACATCCCACATTTGCGGAATGTGGGTTGCGGGATGGTAAATAAAACTCAAAACTCATGTGGCGATCCCGCATCTCGCAGGATTTAATCCTGATCGTCCATCCATTCTAATCCTACGGTCTTAATTTAACATTCAAAAAATCTATATATAGCAATGCCTTGTACATTTTCTTTATTGTTTTACTATTTCGAGTTAATTTGCTATGTGAGTTTTCACTGTGATTTTTATTAGAAGTTATTTTCGCTGTCGCAGTTGATTTCAGGTTGGTCCTCTTATCGGTTTCTTTGTTTAGATTTGCTTACTGTAGCATTGTATGAATTAGTTTTAATTCTTGGTTTATGCATTTAAATAGAGTTTTTTAGTTTCTGTAATGGTTCGAACTACTCGCTGTAAGAACCTTCAAAAAGACATGTTGACCAAGGATCCAAACTTTGGTATTTTCTTCGACACTAGTGGCAGGATCTCTGAAATTTATCAGATTGACTGGTCCTGAGTATAGTCCATTTTCGATAATGATGACCTCTCCGATATCCTGAATGACCAGCTAGCTTATCAAAGAATTAGGGATTCTAGACTCCATGCCATTGCTACTAGACCTGCAATTTTGCCTTATAATGACGTGGTCAAATGGATTGTGGAACATGCAAACGTCACTAACGGTTCCTTCAATGACATTTCAGGGTCACAATGTGCTACCTTTCACCCTGATGTCTTTATCAGAGCATATGGTCTTAAACCATTGAGGAAACCCCTTGATGAAGAATTTATCCGAGCCTCCAAAACCAGGTTCAATCTCGCCGAAATGTTAAAATCATGGACAAGTGAACTTGGTAAGTTTTCATAGAGGAAAGATGACCTTTACCCTATCTCCTGGTGTAGGTAACCCTATTCATTAATAGCATCTATGTTATGCATGTTATATAGTCTTCCCAATTGCTCCATTTTCAAAGCCGAATGGGATCCAATGGCTCACCACGTCCTAACCACTGGCGAATCCTTCCCATGGGACTCTATCTTATCCCTTTGAGCTTAAAACAACAATCCAGAGTTATCAAAAGGCCACTTCTAGAAAGAAACCTAATTTCTTTTTGTCAACCTTCGTCATAGATGTATTCTACACTCATTTTCAATATCCCAATTTGGGATGGAGCTGGGATTTACCGTCCCCACTAGTACCTATTTACTATTCAGAGTTGTTGGATACCAATTATGTAACTAGGTTCTATGAAATTTGTGAAAATCTCCTCGGTCGCATTCATTTTCTAATCTTCAAAAAAGATGTTGCCGCCTTCTCAACCAAAGCGAAAAACCTCATTGCTACGATGAGAGACTGGTATGTCGGTGAGTCCTTTGCATATTTTCAGGTTTAGGGTCACAATACTGTTTACATGTTGCCAAGGGTTGTCCTTGATAGGTTGGTCATTGAAGAAATATATTTCTAGACTGTGACTGAAGGAGTTTATAAGAGGCTTGCTGGACCCAAAAGAAGAGTTTGGCCTAAGTTCCCTCAGACCCTTGGATCTTTAACCGTACCAACTTCAACCTGGGCTGCAGAGCTAAGTGACCATATAGTTTCTCTCAAAATTGGTTTTTCTAGAAAGAGACAACATGATCCCAAAGGTTTTCTTGATGCTCATCTCAGGCAGAACCATTTCAAAGCTGGCTACACTCATGATGAAATCCCAGATGATTCCATCTACCTAGGAGTAGATACCTTTTCTGAAGTCTTGGACAAGGCCAAAAGCAAAGAGGAACATAGTCAAATCCTATTATATCAGAAAGAAATCAGAGACATGATTCAAAATTATAGGACAATGGAATTGGACATTCAGGAAAAGCTCAGAAAAGACAGGGAAGAAAAGGAGGCTCTAGAAATAAAAGAGTCATCAATGGCATTTGATTAAGATAGGGCTAAAGGAAAAGGTCCTATGGAAAGTCTTCCATAGGAAACTGTGGCTCAGCAAGTCAAAGCCTTGATGGATACTTCCCAGTAGTTTAAACAAAAGCTGACAAAGATGACTTTTGTGTTAGACACTGAGGATTTTTCCACTAATCATCCTATTGATGAGGTTCAGGTAACTACTGCAATCACTCAAATAGTTGGTGATTAGGTAATGGATGACATTAAGCCACTGCAAATATTAGAGGTTCAGTTTCCTTCTTCTTCAGCTCATACCATAGACTTGACTAATTCTGATAAAGAAGAAGAAGTTTCTCCTGTGCCTGTCACTGAAGAAGAAGGTTCTCCTCTGCATGTCATTGAAGAAGAAGGTGACCATTTAGAAGATTTTCTAGATTTGTTCAATTGTAAAGTTAAGAATAATTCCATCCCAGTTCCTAAAATCTAACAACCCTCTTGTGTATCTGAACCTTCAACTACAACGTTACTCCTGCCATCTATCTAGACACTATCCACTTTGCCTGCAGGAGTACCTCCACCACCATCGTTGTCCCAAATTTATCACACTGTAACTACCACAAATGCTCCTATATCCTCTCATCCATTTCAAAACCCCATGACTCAACCTAATACTGAAGAGTCACAATTGTTTAAGATTCCTCTGCATATACCTTCAGTCTCTTTATTATCAGCCTCTGTTTCTGACAAGGTTTTGGTCCATTCATCATCACTCCCTGATATTGGTATTTCTGTTCTTCCTCTGAGACTTTTACTACTCCATTTATTTCTTCAACTTCTGCAAAAATTGTTGCCCCAAACATTTCTTTTCCTTCATCTACTGCCCATATTCTTGTGCCTATGCCTCCCCCTACTGTAACTCAGACATCTACTTTGGTTTCCACAGTATTTGGGACTTCCTCAGCGACCGAGTCAATAGAAGAGTTTAATGAGGATATAGTAATTTCTCTTGGAGATTATTATTACAGCAAATTTGATAAGTCAGTAGTTAAGAAGGCCAAAAAGAGGGGCAGAGATCAAAGTGATATTAATACATATATCACCAACCAGACAGTTTGGACTCAGTAGTCTGGTGATCCACAGCTGGATGTTGCTGCTTTGGGAGCATTCACAGGTGCAAATTTTCATGTGGTGAACACACTAAAAACAGAATTTGATAGAAGAAAAGAAGAAATAATCCAACTAAAGGAAGAGCTGGAGCAACTCAGAAGAGAGCATGGAGCTCATGTTTTATGAATACATATAAAGACAAGTATGATGAGCTACATGTCAAAAGTGCTTCTCTTCAGCTTGAATTAGAAGGAGAAAAGGCTGTAAATGCTACTTTTGTATATAAGATAACCTTACTTGAGAAGCAATGTGATGATGCAACTACAAGTTTAGCTTCATCTTTGTTCTCTAGGTTTATACAGGAAGAATTTAAAGAATTTTCTATCAAGACAAACTAGGAGCATCAGGAGCTAATCATGGAATTGTTTCAGACTATTGATAATATTTTTGAAACTAATATTGCTTTTGGAAATATGTATATTTCCCTTACGGATCAAGTAGAAAAAAGAGAATAGGATTCTAAGGCCTATGATGATGTTGTAGATTAGCAGATACATGATAGATAAGCCAGAAAACATCACCATCCTGAGCTATTTTCAACTTAAAAAGGTCAGGACTATATTGCATGCCTGGGAAGGTCTAAATGAGACAATTGATTAGGCTATTAAAAAGGAACAGGCTCTCTGTGGAAGGAGGTGGTATGCTGCTGATAATTTAATGGATATTTTGTGTTTTCCTTTGATGACTCTTATCGAGAATGCATGCCCGCCTAGACTGATGATTGAATAGGTTGAGCAAAGGAAAGATGAAGCAAAGGAGAAGATCTGGGGACTTGATCACATTGGTATTGAAGATGTGGATCGGTTAATCAAACAACCTCTTGCTATTGAAGGAAAAATCCATATTTACATTCGTATCTAGCACAAGTTAGCAAAAAATGAATTGGAGAATCACAAATGTGATGCTCAACTTGGGCTCGAATCCACTAATTATCCCAACATAGATGAATTGTTGGAGATTTGGAAAATATGGAGAGATTTTCTTGGTTATTAGCTTTATTCGGGTGTATTCGATCCCATTTTGATGGAGATCTATTCTTTGTAATAATTATTTAAGGGGTAGACTTCAGATGTATAAGGGACTTTTGGAAAAGGGAAAATTGGGCCAAGAGACTGGAGATACCTCTTTTTACTTGAGGTTTATGTAATTTTTTTGCAAAAATTTATTTAATACAGTAAATAATATTCTTCATATCTTTGGTTATTCATTCATTATGTTTCTTTAATGAATCATGATTTTTTCTATTTCAGATAGATCAATAGTGCTGTTTTTCCTTTGCAATTGATGAGTCCATTTATTCATAGCTTTGATTTCTCTCTGCTAGTGTTTCATGCATTGATAAAGTTTTAAAGAGTTTATTCTGTTAAAGTATTTATCTATTTCTGGAAATTATTATGCAGTAAAATCAGATAAAAAAATGTGTTGATTTTTCAATTAACATACATCTGTGCAGGTTAACATTGAATGAAGTTGATTATGAATTATTGTCAGTTAATTTTTTATTAATTAACTATAAAATAAAGGACATGTAAATGATCTTATTTACGTTTCTGTTAATTGGGTTAAATGCTTTCCTATCTTGCATCTTAGGTTGACTTGCGAATCAAACCAAATACCTCTTTTATACTAGTATAGATCTAGATTAGTTTTCTTCTCTCAGTTAGCTTTCACTTTTATTTTATCTCCTCATTAATCCAGTTTTCCTGCATTGGAAAACAAATCCTTTAAGGATCAAATCCACAATTTCCAGTGGAGGCTAGAAATATCCGTGGGAGATTACTACACCAAAGATGTTGAGGATAGGACTGTCCTTGCGCAGGACCTTTCGAAGCCTTTAAGTTTGGGTTTTCCCCCTCTGTTGCAAGCCTTGAAAACCTTTTCAGCCACATACCCAAACGAGGCTTCAACAAGGCACAAGAGTCTGGCCCTTTGGATCGGTCTTGTCAATAAATATTCCAAGCCCATTTCCTATGGTTTCCAGAGAGGTAAAGTTCCAGCAATGGATCGATAGATTGGAGAGGCACACCCAAACTAGAACTTCCATTGGAACATCCACTACAACATTGAAATCAAGCGTCCATCGGTTTAGGTAGATTCCTTGTGGCCCCATGAAGTAAGGTCCACTCCTGAAAAAAAAATCCCAATCATCCTTAGATATAATTCAAAAGGAAAGAAACCTTGCCCAACTGTATAACATGTGACTCTATTTGATATCAATGGTCTCCAGTTTTTTATGAATGCAGTTGTCTTTTGATTGATGGGAGGGCCAAATCCTTGTAAACTGCCCGACCATAGCCCGATCTGCTAGGGAAACAACCACACACATAGGTTGGTCCTGAGGCATGGAGATGACTGACACATATTCTAATTTATTGATGAATTTAGGCGGATCTCCATTATATTTCTTCTTCCCTTGAACGTTTACAAGTATTTTGAAGGCAACTTCATTGGATGAATTTAGAGAGGGAAGCGGCTCATCGCCTCTAGCGGAACTCATTGCAATGGCCAAACCCTATTAGTAGATTCCTCTACATGTGTTTTCGACAAGATTTGTAAATTAATTTACGATTGGATGAGGATATATATTATCCATACTAAGTATTGTAGTTTGTACATAGAACATTATGAAAAATAGAGGCATGGTAGCCATATTAAAAACTGGAGAACTCTGTGACATAGAAAGTACATATCCTTGGATTGTGTTTGCCTAAACACCATTAACTTGTGAGATTGACTATTATGAGCCACATAGAAACCAACCTTGGGTATTGATTACTATTTGCATGATGTCTAGTTGTTGTGTGCAAGAAACACCGAGAGTTGAGGCCTGGTAGCCTCAATAAGAGAACATAGATATTTGTATAAGACTCATAATTGAGACCGATAATAATTTTCCTCATAAGATCCATGTTGGTGATTTGAGTGGCTTATAAGTCCCTTGAGTACAAACCAATAGTATCTACATAATTTTATAACATGCTTTTCAAATGTGGATTCACCATTCTATGCCATAACAACCAACAACCGTAATGTTTCCAGTGGGGAAATAATTAACATAAAATTTTTGATGAGATGAAATGAAGGATCAATTAAACACAATTTCTTTTATTGTTTAATTTATAGAACCTTTTCAAATTGGAGGTAAGTGGATATTCTATGGAAGTGGTATTGATGTAGGGAGGTAAGACTATATGTTAGCATTTTGAAATGTTCTATGGTCTCCTAAACTACCCTACATATGGAAATGAAAATTTTTATTTGTTTCAAGATATTAAGAAATGGAATCATTATCTAATGGACTAGTAGACGATGATCCACATTGATCACCAACCATTATAGTGTTTGCATGCCTATAGTAAGCTTCAACAAGAGAAACACTAAAAGTTGATAGGTTTTTACAATAATGCCATCTTAGAATTATATATAAGATTGGAATGTCTAATAAGTTAGTAGACATACTTCCAAGGCCACCCAAATCCAATATTACAGCTTTGGGAACTCTTATGCACATGGATCCTTTCACCCGTGATGCATACAAATATGCATATGAAGAATGTGAGGACTTTAAAGAGGTGTTTGAAAATTGAAAGGTTAAGTTTGTGTAGAAAAAGGTGACAGTAAGGCTCACTATCATCTCTAGGATGAGTTACTCTACAAGCTAGACATACGATGTGTTCCTAAAGTTGAAATATTGTAGCATATTAGATATTTTGACACCTCTAAAGTTACAAGGCATTTTTGGGGTTGGGAAGATAGTTTCCAACTTATAAAGGTATGTGCATTAGCCCAAAATGAAAAAATATGTATCCTATTTTATTAGAGGATGACTACTTTTCTATACCAACAATTGAATAGAAAACAATGTATATACCATCCATTACTTGTACCTACTAGTTTTATGGGAGATAATCTATGTGGATTTTGTGGCTGGTTTTCCAATAAAAAGGAAGAGACATGACTATGTTTTTGTGCTAGTTGACTAGTTTAGAAAGATGTGCATTCTCATGCCCTGTAAGAAGACCATCAAGGGACAATATGCAACAAACATGTCCTTTGAAAAGGTATGGGTGAATGGATACCAAGGAGCATCATCACATAGAGAGATAATATATTTCTCAGTTCATTTTGGACTAAACTTTGGGAGAAGATGTACACCAAGTTAAATATATCGACAAATTTCAGTCCATAACCAAATGGGATAATAGAAGTAGTCAACAAGACATTTGTTCATATTTTTAGGGGTTATAATTAGAAACATCCAAGGACTTGTACGTAAATTTGATTTGTATGCATATCTCTTATAACATATTTGTCCACACTTCTAGTAAGTCCCCTTTTTAAACTTACTTTGGATATTAGTCCCTTTTCCCTTAACTGTCGTATATGGACAGTAGTGAGGAGAGAGGGACGACACTACAAGGGAAGCATTGAAGGTTGGAAAAATGATTGATAATATTAGGTAGATACGATTGTAGGTACATGAGGATTGAAGAATTCATATGAAAAGTATAAGGCATGATGTCACCAACATATATTTCAGAAACATTTCAAGGTGGGACAGAGTTTGGTTGTATTTAAATAATTAAAGGCAATAGGTTCATAGTAAGAAGATTAAGGCTCTATAATATGGTCCTTTTGAATCGTTGAAGAATATGGGTGATAGTACATACTAACTCAATCTACCCCCATATATGCATGTTTATGTTGATGTTTGAGAAAAGTTGGAGAAGCTTGAACTTTAAAACTTTTATCAATCAATTTCAACACATATGTATCTCATAAATCAACCACATATGAATATATCAACCACATGTGAATATCAGAAATATATCAGCCACATAAGTATATGAATCACATGCAAATCTAAAAAATATAACAACCACATAAAACATCTTCATAAACTAGCCATATAAGTTAGCTTCGTAAACCAACCATATAAATCAATCAACCATGAGAGACAAGACATACCCTGGGAAAACCCTCCAAATATGGAGGATGGAAAACCCAACGATTATTTGAGTATGATAGATAGATTTGCAGAGAATGGCTTAGAACACATAAGCATATTTCCTAATAAGAGATATCCTCACAATAGTAGTGTTATCACATATATAGTAGCCAAGATACCATATTCTATTTTTCAGACACAATACATTTTTCAGCCAGATATGTTACATATGAGATGCTGAGATGAGCATTTTTGATGGATCATTGTTTTGTTAGTGGACTATTATACTCTCCCACATCAGGATTGAGTCTCATGACACCCAGATTCGAGGACTGATGTAACCATTTAGTCATTTGCAGAGTAGTTAGTGATGCCCAGATTGGATCTAGTGTTTTCTCATTGGACAAATGATGGTTCAGATGGATTATTTGCATGGTTGTTACTCAAAATTTATTTTATTGTGTTATGGTTATCATTTCTCTTATACTGATCTTTGTGACATATACTAGCATTTAGTGTCATGATCTGGTGGTCATAAATATATGGACTTGGATGTATTTGTATTATGTATTGGTGTCCCTACTTAGACTTGGAAGTTCCTGATCTATACTCATTGGTTTTACCCTCGCTAGGGAGAATAGAGGTAGTCATTTCCACCATTATTTGGCTTGCTATTGATGGCTTCATATTTCACTGTCTCCTCCCATCCATTACCTTCCAGTTTTGTTTTTAACTCGACTTACTACTTGACTTATGGCATGGAGGGCCTTTCCCCGCTAGAATCTTTGTTGGACAAACCTCCCTATTTATAGTGTGTCTTGGCTTTGAGTTGTTGATAGAAATTTCCTTTGGTGAGTTGGATTGTATGCCTAAATCATTATGGTCAGCTATCTTGATGTTTGAAACTGTGTAGAACTCCCCCTAGTCACTTGAGATGTTGTTGGCTAAAACTGAAAGCTCATGTACTACTTGTATTGGAAATGTTTATATATGAGCCCATGGAAAATGTAAATTCTAAAATGTGTTTCTTAACATATATGAGCAAAGGTCAAGAGCAGTGAAATGCTAAAATACTCCGTGCAGGGTATAAGAAAAGGTCCCAAAAGCAATGGTTAAATATAGGCTATATCCAAATATTGCTGATCTTATAAATTTGAATATGTCCTAGATGAAAGTTACGATTAGCTGTGCTTTTAAGCACCAGTGAAGTCCCCAAAAGGTCATATAGGACAAAAAGGACATGGAAATAAAATTGATGGTCCTAATGAACCTATATCAAACTTGATGGAAACATGATGCTTAAGTTGAATAAGCACTCTCTGAACAACTCAACCATTTCTGAGGCACTACCATTCCCTGTGTTGTTTTTTTTCTGGCATGTGGTTATAGTGAGTATTCCATTTCCATATCCAAAGTTCCATGATGTTAAGTTGGTAGTCATCCTTTGCCCCATCCTTGTCAATTTCAACCTTCACCCTTCACTAGCAAATTGTCTACAACTATGAAGTGAGTATAGTCCTGAAAGTCTGGTCTGAGTAATAATAAATAAAACCCTATATATGTATTTGGTTGATGTACCTCCAATGAGGTAACTGTTACTTTTTATGATTGTTACTTAAATGATTTATAGAGCATGTATTAGCCTTGTAACACTTGCAGTAGATGGATCATTAGTTTGAGTTATATTATTGGTGTCTAGTCATTTACAGGTGATTATATTATCTATTGGATATTGTTGATGATTAGGTAGAGACCTGTAAAGGGTATGAGTATGCACCCTAAATGGATTTGGACTCTCTGGGTCTAATGAGATAGCTTATTTTTAGTTTCGGGTACTTGTAGATATGATCAGGCTCATTTTAACTTTCTGATGCAGTTTTGCTTCATATGATGATGTGTCTGAGTAGGGAGATGTTTTATTGGGATCTCCAAGGGCGATGTATGGGGCATAGGGGCTGCAACCACTTTATTGTAATATAGTGTGCCCATCCCATAAATCTTGGTGGCCTCAATTGGACAACGCAGGCACCCTAGGAGGCTTTTTTGGCAGGTTCACATTTCCCGAGGCAGATTGATAAATGATTGAATGGCTATTGAAGAAAATGATTTGGGCTACTGATGCAAGGAAATGACATGGGATGAGTTATGATGATGAGTGTGGTGTCCTCTGCACCTTCTCCAACAGTTGCAGCACCTGATTGGGACCACACCTATTTTTTGGGCATTTTTATATTATTTTCTGGAGCTTTGGGAGGCTCATGATTACCTCAAGGAGGAACAAATTCAAAAAATTAAAATATTATATTATTTTATTGTTCCATGGGGCACCTAGAGGGAGTTAGTTAAAACTCCATGGACCCACCATGTGCTTCATTTATTTCTTGTTGAGTGGGGTACCCTCTTTATGGGTGATCTAGTCCGCTTTGGTACTTTATTGTTATATTTTCTTTATATCAAGACTGGCAACAAAGAATGAAAACGAGTAGAGCGTAGATAGTTGTCCTTTATTGTAGCTATCCCATCCTATTGTATAGTGAATCATGTACATCTGATATTGGTTGAGATAAAGTACTTCTCTTATTCCCCAGTGATCACCCAAAGTACATACAACTTCAATATAGCCCTATGGAATGTTGAAATCAATTTGCAAAGACAATTGTTAGGACCAAATAGATGTAACAACACAAATAATTTCAATTTTATTCAATTTGCACACATAAATAACAATAATGGAAAAAATGTCCCATCAATCACAAGCTGAGCTATTAGAGGCATACACATTTTTCAAATAAAAATATACAACTCCATCGGTACATGACCATGCACAATACATAATTTCAAATGTATGGAAAATTCCTTCTATTAATGATCTGTACAGTTAGAATTAACTAATTTTGATACAAAACATACACAAATTTTGAACCCGAATGTACCAGTATGATTCACATCCAACAAAAGCCAAGTCAAACCATTCATTTTACAAAGCATCATTCTAAATGCCACTAATAATGATTCAAATCCTTCGGGACACATTTCATTCATTTAAATTTATAGAAATTCATAAAAATAATGAAGCCGAAATAGAGGATTTCCTGAATTTGCATTTCTATTTTCTATGGATCACATAAAATTTCAATAGGAAAGACAAATAATATAAATTGGATCCTCAAATGTTTGAAATGAAAGAGGTTAAGTCTTTGGTTATTTTTTGTGCTTAATAATTCCTATGTTCCATAGTTCCCATAAAAGGATCAAATGTAACACAATGATTCTTGAAGACACAAACATGAGAGGTCAAACAAGCATGCATAACTCACCCCAAATTCAACCCCATCACTACTTTGGTAATATGAATATTTGCATAGAATAATGAATCCTTACACATGGGTACCTTGATATCACTCAACTTTTACCCTTACTATGTTTTCGATCAAGGTATGTGAGAGGATGAATTTAGTGTGGCGCCCCAAGAACCTACAAGCCTAGTTGGTAATGGGAAAAACAACATAAGAGTGGACTCTTATATCAGTATGGCACCTTGATACGATTTCGTGGGGTTTTCTCTATACTGCAGAACTCTCTCCCTAGATACATATCAACAAAAGGGGTTTATCAACTCATGGGTTGTCAACTATTAAAAGGAAACACAAAACTACATATTAGTTTCATAATAAGAAATTTTTTTGTATATATTAGGGAATTGTTATAGATTCTCCCAAGCCACATATTCATAGTGATTTCAACATTCCCCTAAAGAGCGTACCAAGAATTTTCAATGGGGTCGATCTCCTCCTTGGCATGCCTGCCTCTCAATGGGGTCGACCTCCTCCTTGGATGGGTTGTTGCAGGGGTTGAGAGCTCAAATGCGGGTGGGGTCAAATGTTTGACAATTAGCAGGAACCTAGGTCAATTCACATTTTGTTTTGAATTTAATTTTGTCTTTTTAAAATATTATGTAATATTTCATATATTATGTGAAACATACTGTATTAAATTTTTTATGTTTTACATAATATACTTCATTTACTATGTAAAACATAATATAATGAAATATTATATTATGTAAGAAATAATATATGTATTATATTTTGTGAATAATGTAACTAGGTTCAGCCAATAGTTTTACTTTCAATTATTGACCAATGCACATACTATGGCATGCATTTTATTGAGCATTTCATAGCTTTACTCTTAGCATAATTTTTTTGAAAAAATACCAACTTGTCACATTCATTGCGGGAAAATGGCCCATCATTTCAGGAAACTAAAAGAGGTTTTGGTGAACAATGTAACTAGCTCTAGTCCTGTGGATTTAATTTCAATTATTTATCAATGCACGGACCGTGGCGTGCATTTTATTGAGGAATACATAGCTTGAACTTGAGCATAATTTGTTTGAAAAGCTACCTTGTTGGAAGATTCATTGTGGGAAAATGACCCATCTTTTCAGGAAATTGAAAGAGGTTTTTGTGAACAATGTAACCAGTTACATGCATGTGGTTTTAGTTTCAATTATTAAACAATTTACAAACTACGGTGTGCATTTTACTGAGTAGTTCTTAGCTAGAGTCTAAGCATAAGTTGTTTTAAAAATTGCGATCTTGGCAAATTCATTACGACAAATGACTCATAATCTTACAAATTTGAAAGAGGTTTTTGTGAACACTGTACTATAGCTTTAGGCACGTGGCTTTACTTTCAATTATTGACCAATGAAAATATTGTGGGATGCATTTTACTGAGAAACCCATAGCTCGGCTGTGAGAACAATTTGTTTGAAAAACTTCCAATATGGCATATTAATTGCAGTAAAATGACCCCCCATTTCAGGAAACTGAAAGAGGTTGTGAACAATGTAACTAGCTTCAGGCCTGTGGTTTAACTTTCAATTATTGACAAATGTACAAACTGTGGCATTCATTTTAATAAGACAAATTTTGGTAATTTTCACTTTGTTTTTTACATAACACACTGTATAAGTACTCCATTGATTGACTCTAAGCATAATCTCTTTGAAAACTTTCCATCTTGGAAGGTTCATTGGGGAAAATGACACATCATTTCAGGAAAATGAAAGAGTTTTTTGTGAATGATGGAACTAGCTCCATGCCTGTGGTTTTACATTTCAACTATTGACCAATGCACAGATTTCCTCTTGCATTTTACTGAGCATTCCATAGCTTGAGTTTAAGCGTAATTTGTTTGAAAAACTACCGTCTTGGAATATTCATTGTGGCCAAATGACCCATCATTTTAGGAATCTAAAAGAGGTTTTTGTGAACAATGTTACTAGATTTAGATCTATGGTTTTACTTTTAATTATTGACCAATGCATAGATTGTGGCATACATTTTACTGATCAATTTATAACTTGAGTATGAGAATAATTTGTTTTAAAAACTATCATCATGACGGATTCATTACAGGAAAATGACCCATCATTTCAAGAAACAAAAAGAGTATTTTGTAAACAATGTAACTAGCTTAAGATCTATGGTTTTACTTTCAATTATTGGCAAATGTACATATTTTGGTGTGCATTTTACCAAAGTTAACCAATAGGACCAAGGTTGCATAACTTTTAGAATATTTACCCTAAACCATAAAGATAAAGAGAATAATAAATTTACAAATATTTTGATGCCACAACAAAATAAATCATCGGGGACACCAAGAGATATACTAGTCTTTAAAAAAAAAATCTATTTCTCCACAACATCGCTTAAGTGACTCCACTTCGACGCTAATGTTGTGCCATCGACATTAAATTAATTTTGATGGCATAGCACTAGAGTCAAACCCACATAAGTTCTTTGAAAAATTTCCATTTTGACAGATTTATTTTGGACAAACAACCCATCAATTTATAAATCTGAAAGAGGTATTTGTGAACAATGTATTTAGATTCAGACCCGTTGTTTTAATTTCAATTATTGATCAATCTACAAAATATAGCGTGCATTTTACTAAGTATTTCATAGCTTGAATCTCACCATAAGTTGTTTGAAAAATTGCCATCTTGTAATATTCATTGTGGGAAAATGACCCATCATTTTAGGAATATGAAAGAGTTTTGTGAACAATATATCTAGCTTCATATGTGTGTTTCCAACAGATGTTACAATAGCATCAAAGAAATGTGACTAAGTAACAATTATATTCTCTGCTATATTCTTCCCCAGCTACATGTTTACCTGCTGAGTGGCATATCTGTGTTGTTTAAATATTTTGGAACACATCTCTAGTCTAAAAAAAATTTGTGAAATTTTGGGGCGTGTTGGATAAGGAAATTGCTCAAATACCACTTGCGGTGTTCTTTAACCCTGGAATTTAAAACAATGTAGGATATAAAAATATGTACGATGCAATAAACCATAATTTAAGCTGAAAAACAAGAAACATTAGATATTAGAAAAGATAATTGTTGTGTTGGTTTAAACTATTACTGTGCAGACCCGGGTTTACTTTATTGTACCAACAAAACCCCTAGCTCACTGGCCCTTTCGGTGATAGACCGTAGAACGGTCTGAAGTCTCACCTGAAGTGATCTCAGATGGGTTGGCTGAAGAATCATGTTTCCTCAGCCAGGTTCTATAGCATACTACGTTCTCCTGACTCTACTTAACTAGTTGAATCTCTCTACAACGCTGTATGTCTCTTCCTAGCAGACTCTGCTATGAGACTAACTCTTATCGCATCGCAGCTTCTAGGACGATGCGCAAACTTACTCTTCTGCTTGGCTCTTATCTTGCGATATCTCACACCGCAGCCTCCCCAACATTGCAATATCACCTTTCTACACTGTGATACTCCCTACAGTGAGACTCGATATGCTCAACAACTCTCAAGGTCCAGAGGCTTCCTCTCTGGGTATAATAGCTCAGTTAACCTTCATCAAGGTGTTAAATGAATTTACTTAACCTCTACAGTCTAACACGCTTAACATTGATCACACTCAACTTACTGAACTAAATATATAGAAGTCACTTAACACTGTAACTGTTACTGTTTGAATCAAGCACTGATAAACTTGCATATAGAATACTTAACAAATTCAACTCACATTTAACCTTCTATGTTACTGCAACTGAAGGATAGCATACATACATTCATTAACTGATAAGCAACATCCATGTAATGAATAACAGATAGCGAATTAGCTTAGCACAATCACATGAAACAGTCGCACAACACACGGATTTTACGTGGTTCACTTCCAGGGAGGAAGCTACATCCACAGGAACTGTATTTATATTATATTTGGAGAGAGTAACACAGTTCCACTGCAACCTGTTATGCAGCTTGAGATCTTCTGGGAAAATCCACGCACTCAACCGGGAGCCCTTCTCTCTTAGATCTCTTCTCTTTCTATTATCTACTTTCTTCTTACAATATATCCTCTCTCTCTCTCTCAATCCCTGCGGATTGTTACATTCATGCTCAAGGAGTCGGCTACTGGTTACAGTAAGATAACTACAGATTGAACAACAGAACCAGAGCTCGACTCTTCCTCAATGTCTAACTATCTAACTTTTCTAACTAGCTCTTTTTGACTCGCTAGCTAACTGATTATCTAAAGAATCTAACCCTTCATAATACAAAATACATTCTTAAATAGGTGGCCCGAAGGTCTCACCATGATACAAAACTATGGGCCTATCCCAACAGTAACCCAAAACCCTAACTGTGACAGTCGACCTATCTGTACTTTGAACTGCCACTTACTGGTCATACTGCAGTTCTTTGTAGTCTTCCATGCTTCTCGATGCTGATCATGGGTATGGGCACCGCTTCCTCAGTCGCTCCCCTTCTATCCTTTGTCTTTAATACCTCGGCCCGTTGCTCCTTCTCCATTCATGAGGGTAGCTGAGCCCTCCTGTCATTGCCGCTGCCTTAAATGCAGTGGTTGAGCTCTCTTCTCAGCCGCTTCAAGTAATATTTCCTTTGACTTTCTTGTTTTGATAGCAACATTTCCTATAGCAATGGGACCCTGCTCCAACAGTCCCCTAACACTTACTTGTGGCTCGTCCTCAAGTCACTAACATCTGGTTTCTCTTTCTGTAGCTTCTTCTTGGCTTCCTGCAAAGTCCTTGCGAATATTTCTCTGAGTCCTACGACATCTTTGTCCATAGATTTGACATAGTCTTGTGCCACTTCCAGCATAAATTGACTAATCATGGGGTCTTATGTGCTAACAATTTCATTTTTTCTTGTAGTGAACTCCTTGACCTTCTGCTCAACCGCATTGACCAGCTCTACGATTTGTTCCTGATACGGTTGAAGCATATTATTGAATTGTATTTCTTTTTCTCGCAACCGCTGTGCTTCCTGTTGCAAACGGTTCATCTCTGTCGTCTTCTTCATCTTTGCAAGAGCTCCTAAGCTCTTGACTTCTTCCTTCATTGCTGCTACTACATTTTCTATGTTATGGATGCTCTGCTATAATTCTAGTCTATCTGGGAGCTCTTCTAGCTCCGACCATGTTTTTGTCGCATCAGCTAGCAATGACTCTGCATCACTTATGCGACACTTCATCTGTGTTGAAGTGAGTCTAAAGGCTTGTGCCCTTGCTTCCTTATTTGCCTCAGGCGTTCCTAGTGCTCGAGCCTCAAGCTCAACAATCTGTGCCTTGTGGTCTTCCTCCATCTTGACCACTATCTCTTCCAAAGCCTTTGCTCTATCTGCAATTCTTCTTACCTTCTGCGTCAAAGGCAAGGAAAATTCTCTGTTACAATAGGGTAACTCCAATGCAATGTTCTGCAGGACTTGAATGAGATCCTGTTCTCTTTCTTCGTATACTCTTAACTCCTCCGCCTTTGTTTGAAATCCTGCAGTGAGCTCTGCATTCTGTTGTCTCAACTGCGTGTTCTGTTTATAAGTCGCAAGCTCTCTATCCCTGAGCTCCGTGGCTATCTGCTGCTGGATCATCTGTAGTTGATCAATGGGGAACTGTGCCAGATTAACCTCGATAGGTTGTCTAACCTTTATCTGTACATCAATCATCGAAGCAGGGAATCGGATGCTCCCTGGCAGTATCAAAACTGTATTGGTGCAATCCTTTGCAATGACTTCCTTGCAGTAATTCGATGGTGTTGAGCTCTCTCCTGTTGTCACCTTGACTGGCTGAGTCTACATCCTGGCAGTCTTCTCAGTTAGTGCTTTCAACTCCAGAAGCTGCTTATCTATCATGCTCTGCAGCTTGTCTTGCGATGTCTACATCGCCTGAAATGAGTCCCGCATCTCCTCTTTAAATCTCGATGCGATGATATCATAGTCATCCTATTTTAGTACGGTCTCTGTAGTTGGATTTGAGGCTTTGGATTTTTTCCTCTTTTGTGCCGCTGGTGGCACTTCTATTGCATCTTTCCTCTTGACACCTTCCTGACCTTTTCCTTTGTCTAATGGTTCTAATGGTGCGGTATCTGTTGGTACATTTCCTGCTGTGGCATCTTCTAATGCCTTCTTCCACTCTTCATCAAAGTCTTTGATGACATATTCTACATCCTGTACTGTCATCATGAACGAACCAGTAGCCCAGTTATCCGTTCTAAACCCTTTCGGCCTCAGATAGATTGTATGCTTGTCCGCAATGAAATCAAGCCGATTATTATACATGTCAACAACCTCTGTGTTGATCTGCGGTGTCTCCTGGATGACTCGCTATAAGAGCTTATAGTATTCATAGAATACTATCAGATTGATATTTTTCTTAGCTGGGTTGTTGCTTTCCCATAAGTTTGCATAGCGCACGCCTCGACACTCTCCGCCTCATAGCTGTAGGAACTGGGTATGGGGCGTCTCTCTCCACCCGACGAATGCACATAATATAAGTAGCCACGAGAAATGGAAGGGGTGGTTTGGATCATCCTGCACTGTCAAACAATCTTGAAGAAAAATATTTAATAAGAACAAACACCAATTAAATTGTTCACCTTCTGCGACCTACACGGCAAGGTGAATTACTGATCCTGGGCGTACTTTGGTTAACAGTCTTCCTGCAAGCAGACTAGCTGTAAATCTAAGTGTATCATTTGATAAGGCTATGAGGTCATAAGCCTGAAATCCTCTCTGTAGCTTGTACTTGTTAACGAGAAGTGCTTGTAGCTTAGTATCCTTGCTTTTCCCTGATATATGTGTCTAAGGGTCCTTACCGATCTTGGACAGTCTAGTCATGCGGTGTATCAAATCAACATTCAGATCAACCCTGTTACCCAATTAGAGGTAACCTCCATGTACATAGGAAAGTAGCACATGCACCACGGCATTAACCTCTGCACCTCGTCCAAAATGTGGTATTCTCAACAGATTGAGCAAGCCTGACTGCTCAAGAATCTGGACATGTTCCATAGGAACAAACTCATCTGCATCGGTCCTCAGGTTCCTCTGAACCATAAGATACTGATCCGGCTGAAACTGAGGATATGTCTTACTGTATCCAAGGTTATAGTCTACAAATTTGAGGACAGGGACATATCCTAACAGTTCTCCATCTTTCTGTACACGGGAATCAATCGACGGTAGCGGAATAGGAAACTTAGCACCCTTGGGAATGGTTACCTCTGGTGCGTCCTCAACTCACGACACAATGTATATTGTTTCCATATGAACTTCTTCTTCCTGCTCTGGGATGGAATATTCTACTATCTAAGCTTGACTCCTCATCCTTGGCGTCTGTCTGACCTGTGGTGCACCTAATTTCACAACCCTGGGCGGCGTCGTCATAGCAGACTCGAGGCCACCACGCTGGAATCGTCGCACACCATCTTCTAAAGGTTCCTTCTCGGACATAAATCGTCTGGTGCAGTACTCTGGACTGATAATGGATGTGAAAATAGGGAAACTAGCACTTTGTAACTGAAGTATCTCTGCACAGGGAAAACTCTACAAATTGCTCTACAACTCTCTGAAATCGCAAAAGTAACCCTCCTGTCTGAATGATTTGCGTACTTATAGTGAAGGCGATAATATCTGAAGCAACGGTCACTTAAGCTAGACCCGTTGGCGGCATTTATTGCTTGGACAAGACAACATCGGGCGCCCCGATCCTCATTAAGTGCTAAGAATCTGATCAAATCTCCCTTGAAAATTGTGTACAGGCACCGGTCTCGACCAAGATTTACCAAATCTAGGACAATCCTTGTACTGTTTCCAAATCTAGGACAACGTATACCTGTCATATCTAGATTAATTTCTTGTCAGAGGGTGAAGTGACTGGCCCTCTGTCCCTTTTCAAAATTGTCTTCGTGGCACGGGGGGCATCGCCTCGCTGTGATGTCACACCGCATTGTACTGGACCAAAAAGTTGGCGTGAAATCCACGACGTTCAAAAACTCCACAAGCGTCCTATGACTTGTGCAAAATAAACTTTTCTGCTGCGATTCCTCCTACTTAGAAATTTTTTTTTTGAAGTGTAGACTACTTATGGGTGCGATGCCTCCTTTCAACTACACTGGACATCTGCACCAGTCTTCTCTGAGTTAGGGCTGTGAGGTGGAGTGGCTATCACTATAAAGCTTAAGCCTACTGCCATTAATCAAAGTAGGAACAAGCTCCCCCTTCATTTTACTGAGCTGAACAACACCTTCGTCTGTGACCTGCTGAATCTAATATGGCCCCAACCAATGTGTCTTGAGATTCCCTGGAAACTTAACAAACTTGCTGTCGTAAAGGAGCACTAGGTCTCCTATCTGAAAAATATTGCTCTTGATGTGCCTGTCATGCCAAGATTTTTCTCGTGCCTTCTACACTTTTTGATGAAATCCTGCGATGAATCTGTCTTCTTCTAAGGCAAGCAGTTGCGCTAGTCTTTCATTCATTGTATCTATATCAGCCATCACGGTAACTTGAGCAATTCTTAACCTAGGAATAATATATTCCATAGACATAACAACCTCTTGTCCATACACCAAGCTGAAAGGTGTGTGTCCTGTAAGTTTCTTGCATGTAGTCCTATAAGCCCATAATACAACATTAACCCTAAGGTCCCAATCATCTCTTTGGCTGTTACAGATCTTAGTAAGAGAATTTTCTAGAATCTTGTTAAAATCCTCCACTGTACCATTAGCTTGTGGGTGGTAGGGAGTGCTCTTATGATGCTGTATCTGAAATTCCTCCGTCAAGGCCTGAATAGTGCGATTCAGAAAGTGTGTGCCTTGATCGCTCATCAAAATATACTTATGATGTTCTAAAAAATGAACTGTGCAGCTGTAGCAGCATCACAATTCCTTACTGCTTTGGCCTCTGCCCACCTAGTGAGGTATTCTGTTCCTGTGATGATGTATCTCGCACCAGTTCGTTTCCCTAGTGGGTTGATAGGACCCATGAAATCTATAACCCACTTGTCAAATGCCCGCAGCGTAATCTGTGGTCGCAGCGACATTTCATCTCTCTGCAAAGGTTTTCCTACCCTCTGGCAGATATTGCAGCATCTGTAAAACTCCTTAGTGTCTTTGTGCAAAGTAGGCCACCATAATCCTACATCTAGAATTTTCTGAGCAGTCGGATTTCTTGCGAAATGACCTCCTACGGTACCTGGATGTGCTTCTCTGATAATGGCCTCTTTCTCGTGCGGCATAACGCATCTGCGCAGGACTTCATCTGGACCTAGCTTATATAAATGTCCTGCGATCAAAGTGAAGTTTACTGATTTAACAACTAACTATTTATTTTGATGCTTAGTAAAGTCAACTGGTACCCACCTTGTAGTGAGAAAGTGAATAATATTTGTGTAATACGCATTTGCGATCTGGATAGAAAACGATTGCGCATTTGGCAAATTATCCTCTAGGTTACTTGGTTCTTCTCCTGAGTCTATTTGCAACAGATGATCAGGTCCGACAATCAATCTTCCTGGTTTTACAATAATTTCAAAATCATACTCTTGAAATAGGAGTAACCATCTGCGGATCCTTCCTCCTAACACTGGCTTATTGACCAAGTACTTTAAAGTGGAATGGTCAGTGAACATATTGAATGGGGCACCCAATAGATAGTGCCTGAACTTCTGTAGAGCATACACCATAGCTAATCCTTCTCTTTCTGTAGTGGTGTAGTTCTTTTCTGTGGTAGATAATTTTCTGCTGGAGTACGCGATAGGGTGATCGATACCCCCTTCTCCTGGCTGTGTTAAGACAATACCCAGTGCGATGCCAGATGCATCCACATGTACATGAAATGGCTTGTTCCAATTTGGAAATACTAAGATGGGTGCTGTAACCATATTCTCTTTAAGAGTGTCTAAACTTTGTTGGCATTCCTCATTCCATAGGAATTTTGATTCTTTAAGTTAACAACTTTTCCATAGGTGCTATGATCTTTGCATAGCCTTTGATGAATTTTCTATAATACCTTGTATGACCAAGCACTGTCCTCAATTGCTTGACTGAGTTGGGTGCTGGGAGATTTACAATGATGGCAATCTTTGCAAGATCTACCATCAAGCCTTGTCTGCAAACAATATGACCCAACAAAATACCAAATGGTGCACAAAATATACATTTCTTCAAGTTAAGAGAAATCTGATATTGCCTACATTTCTCTAACATGAGCCTTAAATCTCCTATATGATTTTTGATTAATCCAAATACAGTCCAATCATCAAAATAGAATTCTAAGAATTTATGGATGTATTCCTTAAAGACAACAACTACTACTCTAGAAAAAATAGCTGGTGCATTTTTAAGACCAAAGGGCATTACCGTATACTGGAATGAGCCCCATTTTGTCGCAAAGGTGGTCTTATATCGATCCTCTGGATGGATTCTTATCTGGTGATAGCCTGAAAAGCCATCAGTGAATGAGTAGATCTCCTGTCCTCCTACATTGTCTAAAACTTCATCAGTAAAATGTGTCAGAAACGGGTCATGAAGCGATGCGTTGTTGAGTTTGCGCAAATCAACACAAATCCTGATTTCTCCTTTGGTTTTATTTTTCTCCACAACCATGGGACTAACCCATTCGCTCTCTTCTACTGGCTCAATGATGCCTGCTGCTATCATCTTATCAATCTCATCCTTGACTTTTGCTTTATAACGAGGATTTAATCTATATGGACGTTGCTTAACCGGCCTAGCATCTGCTTTCAAAGGTATCCTCATGACTCCCAAATCTCCTACTATTCCCTTCATTTATATAAACTTAGTGGGAAATAAGTCCTGATAGTCATGTAACAAATCTGCGATGTGTCCTACCGTTTCATCATCCCAATAGTCTCCAATAGCGGAAAACTTTGGTTCTGTTTCTGTGCCAATATTGATCGTTTTAATCTTAATAGGCTCTGTGACAACTGAAATGTCTAGCTTTGGTCCCTCAACTTCGCGAATCCCTTCTGACTCTGGAGTGTTGATACCGTGAGGATTCTCATCCTCATCACCTGGCTCTTATGTGAAGTTGTAACACTCTAGCACATGTTCTAACTGGATGCCCCAATCAGGCTGAGTATACATTGGTAGGGTATAGTCATCAAATATCTTAGTCTTTATAATCTCTAGAGCCTGATCAATGCTTGGATACTCAGATTCAAAAGTGAAAGTGAGTAGAAAGCTGTCTATCATAACTGGCCATGTAATCGTTCCTCTGCGCAACTCTGTCTCAGTGTACCAGTTCCTTGGGACTTTGTCTAAAGTGTGAATGAATAGGTGAACCCATTCATCCTTTGGAATGTCCAACCAATCTTGTTTACAAATCTTAACATGTGACTTGGGGTCACTTTCTCCTGTATATTTCTGTTGGAAATGCTCCTTGTCACTAGAGAATCTGATCGCCATCAATCTCTTAAAATCATCCCATGATGAGATATTTTCTTTATGTGCATGCCACCATCTTGCAGGTGTGGCTCTTACTGCAAGGTCAATAGCTGCCATCCTCTGCTCATGAGGAATTTCCTACTCAAACTACTGTAAAAAGTCTTTGACATCCGCTAAGCCATCAAACGACGGAATATACTTAACCTCTGTGCCAATCCATCGCAGTGACTTAGTCATAAATGCACATCTACGAGCTGAGACTTCGTAAAGTCTATTCTGGCAATTTTCTAGACCAACATCCGAATCCGATGCGCATGAGCTGTCGTATCGCCAACTAATATTTCCTTCTACGGAGGGGTTGATATAGTCACTCTAGTTAGCAGTCATTTGATAGAAGCTCTCCATATTATGCACCTCTTCCTCTGCTCTAATAGGTTTAATGTATCAAGGACCCTGAAAAGGATCCAACGGTGCGATGACTCGAATCTGTTTATCCTCAAAGGTCATTTGTATTTTCTTCAAATCGATAACAACCATGTTATCAATTGCCCAATCAATACCTAATAAAGCTGGATACGGTTTCCTATCGCCAATAATTTCTATGACTTCACAATCTGCAAAGCTGCGAACTCCATCAATATCAACTGGTACTTGCGGTAATCGACCCAGTGGCGATACCCTCTGCTGATTGGCTAGTCATAGATGGATAGGTGATTTGGCTAACTTAGGGCTACCCATCTGTTCCCATGTCTGTTTAGTAAGAACATTTACCTTTGATTCTAAATCTAGGATTACCTCATCCATTTCAAACTGTCCAATTTGTGCTGTGAGTCTCATTTCTCTTCCTGTTCTTGTATGGCCCATAATATTATGAACAGCGTGCTGCGTACTGCTCACAGAAGAAGACTGCTGATACTGATCTATGATGTGCTGAAGCTCTCCTATGGATTTCTCATTTCTTATGAGTTTCAAGAAGCTCCGCAGGAAGGATTGTACACTTCCTGTCAACTCATCCTCTTCGCACCCTCCCGATGTGGTAGCTTGCGATGTCTGCACAGGACTAACGCCATGAGGTTTTTGCTGTGTTACACCCCTACAAGGAAATATCTGCAATCTTGATGGTGTAGGGTCAGTAAAGAAATTTTTATCTTGCTGAAATGTTTCTTTGTTCTTCTGCAGGTCAAGTGGTGTAGATTAATTAGTTTCTTTACACACCCACTTCGGACCTGTAGTATTTTCAGCATCCTGCGATGTCTTACTAGTAGAAGCACCACTGCGAGTCACAATATTGACTCTTGGTTCTGGTTCTTTCTGCTCAGTAGCAATAAGCTGAATATTGTGGTTTACTGCTGGCTTAGGATCCTTAATCTTGGCTATCAAGATAAGACATTCTTCTATAGTATGGTCATAGGACTTGCAATATTTACATGTTGTAGTAGCGTTCTGACAATCTCTAGCATAATGTCCTACAACTCCACAGTTGTAACAAACAATCGGTCCACGGCCGCGGCCAAAGCTTCCACCACGGCCTCTTCCTCTGAATCCTCCACCATGGCCATCATGAGCCGGTTCATGCTGTGGTCCTGCTACTGGTCCTGATGTCTCTGACTGGACTCTTTAGAAGTCATGTTTTCTCTCTATCATGAGATCATAAACTCTGCAGTTATTTTCATCATGTCCTACTGACTTACAGAAGTTACAATATAAATTCTTAGGGTTTTGTATATACTTCTGAAGTAAAGGGAATTCTTGTGGTCTATGTCCTCTTGTTCTACAGATTTCACACCATGGCCCTTGAGTCTGTACTAAAGGGTTAGGAGCCCCACTTGCTAGATACTCAACAAATATTGGATAGTTATCTTTAGTATGGCCATGTCCTTTACACTTTGTACACCATAGTTCTTGTTCAACCTCTTTTCCTTTCTTAATCTCATGTAACTATAAAGTGAGATTAGCTAACTGATTCTGTAAGTTTGTCATAACTGTACTAGTCTCAGCTAGAGGTGAAGCCTCTAGTTTCATTGCCATCTCCAATGCTTCATCCTGCGTATAGAGTTTCTGTTGCATTAGTGGAAGTCTGATGTGAGGGAGCAGTGCTGCGATGAACCATTCCTTATGCTACTCCGACGCAAACTCAAAACTAACTTGGTCTATAAGAGCTTTAAATTTTTGATCAAAATCCCATACTGACTCTGTGGGTAATTGTTTGATGTCTTTAAGTTCTGTGATACATTGTGACTCAGACTTGGGTTTCTTAAATTCCTTAATCATTGCGGTCCTGACCTCTACAAGTGTTCTAATCTGCGTTGATGTATACTTCATATACCATGTTAAAGCTCATTCTCTAAGTGTAGTAGCCAACTCGACAAGCTTAGTGTTGTCATCCTGAATCTTTTTAATGGTCCATATAGCTTCACATAGGAGCCAATGTTGTTATGGGTCTTTTGCCCCTGTACCCCTGAAGTTAGGTAATTTCATGTCATCCCCCATTCTGTTTCTACATGGTGGATTCTGGTTTGCTGTATTACTACCACTTGGCGGTGTAAATGTAGTATGTACTATGTGTGAACTACTAGATGGAGTTCCTGCGGGATTATTCTGAGTCCCAGTTTGTTTCTATGGGGTATAAGGGTGGTAAGGGATACCCCCTACTATTCTTTCTCTATTACGTTGAATTTGTTCTCTAGTATTGTCTGAACTGTCTTCAAAGAAGGAAGATCTGAAATCTACTTTATATCTTTTACCGCTACGTGTATATCCAATTTCTTCAGAATCACTCTCAAACTCTTGTGACATTACACTTACTTAACTTATTCATTTGAGAATATATCCAGTACTCCTTTTTCATACAATAACATCTTAAGGAACAAATTTAAAGAGTTCAAGTACTTACCGCGATATCCTTTGAATAAGTACCTCTCTGCTTCGCTGAAACTCTTTCTTTGGTCAACTGCAAACTCTGTAATGAAACCTTCCAGCAAACTCACAAGCCAAAAGTCTACTGCCTGCGAAATGGGATTATCTACGCTCTTCACAGTGTGAATCAGCTCCGGTGTCCAAACAATGTTCCTTTTCTTCTTGAATATGTGCTTATCATTCAACTTTGACAACCAATCGTATGACTCATTTGCATAGGTTACAAAAAATATCGCATGCAGGTTTGTGAAGATATGTTTTTGTAACTAGTCCTCTGTACTAAGCCTAGGACTCTTGTTTTCTTTTCCAACAAATTCTCTTTCCTTGGACTCAACCCACTGGTTAAGTTCTTCTTTAGTAGGGTGCCAACAGAACATCAACTCTTCAATTTTTTCAAAACCGGCGACAGAACGATTTGTTGGTTGAAACTATTACTGTGCAGACCAGGGTTTACTTTATTGTACCAAAAAAACCCCTAGCTCACTGGCCCTTTCGATGATAGACCGCAGAATGTCCTGAAGTCTCACCTGAAGTGATCTCAGATGGGTTGGCTTAAGATTCACGTTTCCTCAGCCAGGTTCTGTAGTATCCTACGTTCTCCTGACTCTACTTAACCAGTTAAATATCTCTACAATGCTGTATCTCTCTTCCTAGCAGACTCTGCTATGAGACTGAATCTTATTGCATCGCAGCTTCTAGGACGATGCGCAAACTTCCTCTTCTACTTAGCTCTTATCCTGCGATATCTCACACCGCAGCCTCCCCGATAGTGCGATATCACATTTCTACACTGTGACACTCCCTACAGTGAGACTCGATATGCTCAACAAATCTCAAGGTCTAGAGGCTTCCTCTCTGGGTATAATAGCTTAGTTAACCTTCATCAAGGTGTTAAACAAACTCACTTAACCTCTACAGTCTAACACGCTTAACATTGATCACGCTCAACTTGCTGAACTAAATATATAGAAGTCACTTAACACTGTAACTGTTACTGTCTGAATCAAGCACTGATAAACTCTCATACATAATACTTAACACATTCAACTCACGTTTAACCTTCTATGTTACTGCAACTGAAGGATAGCATACATACATTCATTAACTGATAAGCAACATCCATGTAATGAATAACAGATAGCGAATAAGCATAGCACAATCACATGAAACAGTCGCACAACACACGGATTTTACGTGGTTCACTTCCAGGGAGGAAGCTACATCCATAGGAACTGTGTTTATATTATATCTGGAGAGAGTAACACAATTTCGCTGCAACCTATTATGTAGCTTGAGATCTTCTGGGAAACTCCACGCACTCAGCCGGGAGCCCTTCTCTCTTAGATCTCTTCTCTTTCTATTATCTACTTTCTTCTTACAATATATCCTCTCTCTCTCTCTCTCTCTCTCAATCCCTGTGGATTGTTACATTCATGCTCAAGGAGTCGGCTACTGGTTACAGTAAGATAACTACAGACTGAACAACAGAACCAGAGCTGGACTCTTCCTCAATGTCTTACTATCTAACTTTTCTAACTAGCTCTTTTTGAATCGCTAGCTAACTGATTATCTAAAGCATCTAACCCTTCATAATACAAAATACATGCTTAAATAGGTGGCCCGAAGGTCTCACCATGATACAAAACTGTGGGCCTATGCCAACAGTAACCCAAAACCCTAACTGTGACAATCTACCTCTCCGTACTTTGAACTGCCGCTTACTGGTCATACTGTAGCTCTCTGTAGTCTTCCACTCTTCCCGGTGCTGATCATGGGTATGGGCGCCACTTCCTCAGTCGCTCCCCTTCTGTCCTTTGTCTTTAATACCTTGGACCATTGCTCCTTCTCCATTCATGAGGGTAGTTGAGCCCTCTTGTCATCGCCGCTGCCTTAAATGCAGTGGTTGAGCTCTCTTCTCGACCACTTCAGGTACTATTTCCTTTGACTTTCTTGTTCCGATAGCAACTTTTCCTATAGATGCGGGACCCTGCTCCAACATGTTGCAAAAAAAGACTTATATTATGATAATCAATTATGAAAGCATGTTCACATGCCTCTTAAGGTTGGGCAAATTTTCACTTGAGCAGATCTCCAATAATATAATTCTTGACAAAAAATCCATAGCCTCAAATATCTTTAAATAGGCTTTCAATATCTCAAAACCCTAAATACTTGGCTTGGTAAATATTTAATGAGCACCATCAACTAATTAATGGGTTTTAATAAATAGAGAGACCCTTTTTACACTAATATTCTACTACTGACTACTTGGCCCTATTCCAAGGTTATGGTTGTAAACATGACATACTAACTACAAAAGTAAGGAGTTAGGGTGGGACCCTAACAAATTACACATGAGTAAGACATAGTGAAGAGCCACTAATTGGTCATTTTGACTTCCCTGGGAGCTAGTTTACTAAGCAAGTAACTTGTGTTTTGGTTGGAATTATTGTTTCATTGAGAATAGTAGAAACAATACACATGAAAAGTTTGAACTCTGCTTGAAGTGTACAAAGAACTTGGATCTCAGGGGAAATACTGGAATCAGAGTCCTTATTCTTGGAAACCACTATGAGTGTAGATAACTCAACAACATACTAAATTAAATTAGATATCGATGGTTGAATACCATTGAAGAAGATCAAATATTCATTTGAAACTACAATGTTATGCAATTTCTTGCGTGCAGGGTATCTGGTTGAGGAGATAGTTTTTTTTTAACAAGAACGATTATGAGTTTTATTAAAAAATAGCAATAGGCTGCTGGCACAGTTACAACCATAATTCATCAAAGTAGATTTGCAGAGGCAACTGTGAATCCAAACCCTAACAACTACCTTTTCAGTCTTAACTTGATACCCCTATCCATTGGATCTATAATCAGAGCTGTTTCGGCATTATAACAATGATATTCAGAGAAATATCCATGGAGTCATTCATTAACAGAGGAAAAAATAAAACTATGGTATGATAACATTCTTGTTCTTTTCATCTAGAGAGAGGAAACCTTTGGTTAGCAGAGCTACTTTATTTTCCTCTTGGTGTGCTTCATTGTTTATCTCGTGCAAGATGCGAAACATATGAACTGATTGAAAATTGGTCAGCATTAACTAAATTTTTGAAAGGATTTTCTTAAGCCTCATGTGGCTAGGTAGCTTATTAGTTGTTAGGGACTGAAAAATTATGCAGGAATCCTTAAAGACGTTAAGCACTGTATTGTTCCTTACTAGATCTTGAGAGAGTCCTTTCCATAGAGCGAGAGATTCAACTATGCTATTTGTTTCCTCACCGATTCCCCAAGAATACGGAAGTAATTTTATTTCCTTAGGGTCTAGAGGTACTCCTCCCCCTCTTGCTACCCATGGATTCCCTTTGGAAGCTCTGTCAAAGAAAATACTATGCCTCTGAATTGAGTGTCACCACTTTGAGAAGGATGAAGAATCCATCCTGATTTCCCACATGTGGACATTTGGATTTGAATAGGTTTCCAAATGTAGAGACTTAGGAAGAAGACTATACATCCAATCGTATTCAACAACATTCAACTTACTTTTTTTCACTTGCAATTTAATAGAGGAGAGAAAATCCCCCATCAATGCTTTAGCCTTTGCAACTACTTGAGCAACATTGGCATACTTTCCTTTAAAGATCCGGACATTGCGTTATAACCAGAGTTTCCATAGAGTAAATTTGGGAAGATTCAACCAACAACACTTGAGTTGATCTTTCCTACTAAGGGAAAATGGGCACATGGCCTACCAACTAATGAGAAGGGAGGACACCTCACCAAGGAGGGACACTTGATTCATCCAAGGGGTAAGCACAAGGTTCCAAACCTCCCGAGCAAAGGGGCAATTCAACAGAATATGATCCAGAGATTCCTCCATTGAAAAGTAAATAGGACATCACGTGGGACCCTCCATCCTTTTTTTAGAGTGTCGCCTATAAGAATATATGTATGGACACGGTCCAGATAAAAATATCAACTTTTGGAAGACATTTAATCCTCTAGACTGCTTTCCAAAGAGTGGGATTGGGAATAACTTGCACAACATTTCTGATAGTTTTGTAACCTTCGGCCATTGTATACAAGCTAGAAAGGGAGCCCCATCCCTTGGTGTCTATTTGATTTGTTGTTGTCAGGTATTTCCCTTGAAGAAATGCAATTAAGAGTTTTTCTTCAGTTTGCAAATTGCTTGGACAACCTGGTAGTTTCCACGCTTTCTAGGTTTTGGCTTCATCATTATTCTAATTTGAGACATCCTAAAGAGTGGTTATTTTTTTGGGAATGTTAGAGTTCTTTGAGATTGGAGAGGACTGAATATGAATCTAACAGAGGTCCACCCAAAATAGAGTCTTCCCAAATATGTATATTTCCACCATTCCTTGGAATCCATGTTAAAAGAGGATTGAAGAATCCAACAGCTTTTTGAAAAATTGTGAAAATGGGGGAGCCTTTTGAAACTGTAGGGGCTGAATCGAGATAATTATTCCGAGCTCTAGTATAGTATTTCTTCCATAGTTCTTGTTTACTCCAGGTTAGCTTACCTGTTACTATTTTCCATAGAAGTATTGTCCCAAGAGCCAGATTTTAGGTTCTCAAGTCTCTTAACTGATGGCCTCTGTCCAAGAGTGGTTTTTTAACTCCCCCCCAACCGACAAGAGGGAGTTTATTTTCACTATGTTTTCCACCTTTCTAGAGGAATATTCTTAGGAATGATTCATTTTTGTCGATGATTCCACTTGGAGCTAAAATAATGGAACTTAAATAGATTGGAATGCTATCTAGAACCGATTTGATGAGATCAAGTTTTTGTGCCATATTTAGCCAAGAGGAACCCCCGACTTGGATTCTTGATTTTATCTTGTCAATCAAAGGGGACCAATGGAAGGATTTAGGTGTGGTTTTGAAGATGGGGATTCCTAAATATTTATAAGAATCCCACTGAAATTCCCCTTCCATTTCTAGAATGCAAGTTATGTCCACCATTTCCCTTGGCGTACAATTCCAACCATAAATTTGGCTCTTTCTGTAGTTTATTTGACTCCCTGAGTTCTTCTTGTAGAGATCTAATTTTTGTTTGAATTTTTTGGCTATGATGGAGTTGACCCCTCCCACCAGTAAAGTGTCATTGACGAATTGAGCTTGATGTATATATTTGACCCCTCTTGTGATCCTTATCCCCATTAGTTCCTACTAAATTCGAATTTGCTCTAATTGAAAACTGAGCGCTGCTGATTGAATGAAATAAAACAAAGGAGACAGTGGACAACCTTGTTTAAGCTCCCTAAAATCCTGGAAGAATTTTTTCACTCATCCATTAACTAAAGGGGAAATCCAGGGGTGTCCAATGCAAGCCTTTATCCAGTGGATGAAGGTGGAATTAAATCCTAACTTCTACATTACCTCAAATAAAAATTCATGCTTTAATCTGTCAAAAGCATTAGCAAGATCTAACTTTATCGCCATACCTTTTTCACGATGTTGCATGCTTGAATGAATTGCTTCTTGGACCAAAATGATGTTGTCAGTGATCTTCCTCCCTTTGATGAAGTCTCCTTGTTTCCCAGGGATGATTGCTAGAAGAGCACCCTTGATGCAATTGTAAATTATTTTTGTAATGATTTTATACCCAATGTTGCACGGAGAGATTGGACAAAATATATCAAAGGAGAGAGCTCATTTTTCTTTGGGTATCAAAGATAGGAAAGCAGAGTTGGTGTTTCCTCCAATATTGCGACATCTTTGATATTTTAAAACCAATTTGTGCAAATCATTATTAAAAATAGTCCATCATGATTTGATGAATATGGCTGTAAAACCATCCGGACCAAGGGATTTGTCAGCCTCCATACTATCCAAAACCAATTTAATTTTCTTTAGCGTGACCAGAGCCATGAGTTGATGATTGGGACTTGGATGTACCACTGTAGGAATAAGATTGAGAATTTGGTGGAAATTTCCATTTTGAGAGAGGGGATATTCAGTATAAATCTCTTTAAAGTGGAGATGGGAAGCCTGCTTGATTCCTTCAAAATCATTAACTATTTGATTCTAAATTTGTATTTCCTTTATTGATTTGAATTGTTTCCTCGCTTAATCTTGTTTATGGAAAAAATATGTGTTCTTATCCCCAACTTTGAGCCACATACTATGAGATTTTTGTCTCCAATATTCTTCCTCCTCTTTCCAGGATGTATGTAGTTTCTTATGGAGATATGCTTCTTTCTCTAGACTTTCTGGAGAAATGGATCGTTGTTCCATATTTAATTGGTGGGTTTCCATAAGTTGTTGTGCTTCAATTTTTTGGATTATTGGGGGTTTCAAGGATTTTTCCCATTGCTTGAGAGGACGCTTCACTCTTCATATTTTGTCTTTCCACACAAAAATAGAGGATCCCGAAATAGGATTTTACCAAGCTTGGTCGACCAGATCTTGAAATTCTTCATGTTGGGTCAAAGAAGGGTTAAAGCAAAAATGAATCGGACCCAAAACTAATTCTTTGGTGAATTCAAGTGATAAATGCTTATGGTTAGAGGCACTGAAAGGAATGATCTCGGAGACAACATTGACGCCTACAAGAAGGAAAGATATTTGGACCAATAACCTATCCATCCTTGTAGCTATATGCCCAGGCCCAATTCTCTTATTAGACCAAGTTAGTTTTCCTTTATAGGGTTTTATATCTTTCAATCCCCAATCCATGATAATGTATTCTACCCATTCACGGAAATGATCTCTGACAATAGAACCCCCATTTTTTCCCCATGGTTTACGTTACATTAAGATCACCATCTAGAATAACATTTTCGAACTAATGACTGCTAAGATAATATCTTAAAAGATTCCAACAATTTTTTTTTTCAAAGGGAAGAGGAGGAACATAAATATTGAATAAACAAATTTGGATTCCCGACTCCTTGTGAAGCAAATTGGTGAGAATATAGTGGGTACATTGTTTATATGCCAATAATTCAAAAGAGGAGTAATTCCACACATCACCCATTCCTCAAGAGGATCCTCTAGCTCTAGACACTACTCCAACTCCTTTTTTCCAAGAGGAAGTTTAGGTTTGGAGAAATTCAACTTCCTACATTTTAGTCTCCTGGACAAGTAGGATATCTGGTTTTGAGATTCGAAGTAGATATTTCATTGCTTCTTCTTTGCTTCGGATTCCTAATCCCATACAATTCTAGGAGACTATATTCATTACTTACTTTTTGGATTGGAGGAATCCCTATGGGAGGGATAACCTTGATCCCTTGAGCTTCTAGTATTTAACATTGTTTCCAAAGTTTACTGAGATCCTTTTAGTTTTTCCTTGTATGTCTCACTCTATATTATTTCTTTAATAGTTTTCCTTCCTCTCGTAACATGATTTGGGGATACGGTTGAGATAGTCCAATATCTACTTCACCCTCTTCTTCTTCCGATATCTCTTCCTCTGTCCCTGAATGATGATTTTCAGGATTTTCTCCTAGATATTGTGGAGGGGGAGCTTCATTGGAAATTTTATTTACCACTTATAATTTGGTTTGCTTCTATGACGCCTCTTCATTTGCAGGTGGTTCATTTTCGTGATCACCAAGCACTTCAAAGCTACTTTTTGTCGCTTTTTTCCCTTTCTGGTTCTCCGAACATTTGGCTGACTTGGATGGGATTAAGTTAGGGTTTCTCCATTCCTTTATGGAGTTAGTTTTAGATCTTACCTTGGATATTTTATCTTGCTTCCAGCCTTCCTCTGAGTCCTTGTCTTGCTGTGTAATGAAATGTTTTATGGAAATGTCTGTATCCATGGCAGCTACGGTGCTTGAACGATAATTGCTCGTATTCCAATTTTTGGAAGTGTTTCCATTCCCCAACAATTAATTTGATTGCTTCAGGTAATATCGCTTCCAAATCAACTTCAATGCATATCTAGACGTGTCGTAGGTACACCATATCCCATGTTATCTAAACACGGGAGCCCCCAATTACACATACAAAGGTAACTGTTTCAATGCTTTAAATAGTAACGAGTCCCTTGTAACATTTATGATCGTTTCTTTATTTTAACTTAGTCATTTTTTTTGGAATTTATGCATGATTTATGTGCTTTTGGTGAGTTGCGGAAGACTATCTTTTAAAAAAATTATTCCATCCCGCAACCCGCATCGCAGGATTCTAGTTTTTTAACACTTTCGAGATTTTCATCCCGCAACCCGCAACTCGCATTTTGTGGAATGCGGGATGCGGAAAGGTTTTTGTGTGTGCAAGTTGGTCATCCCACAAACTGTAACCCACAATTTGTGGAAGGCGGATTGCAGGAAATAATTTGTTTTCAATATTTGGTTGTATGTTTCTGCAATGTTCAACCCTCATTTTGCGGGATGCGGATTGCGGAAAGGAATGGATAAATTTTTGAGTGTTTGGTTATCCTGCATCCCACGGCCCACATTTGCGAAATGTGGGTTGCGGGATGTTAAATAAAACTTGAAACTCATGTGGTGATCCCACATCCCACAGGATTTAATCCTAACCGTCCATCCATTCTAATCCTACGGTCTTAATTTAACACGCAAAAAATCTATATATAGCAATGCCTTGCACATTTTATTTACTGTTTTACTATTTTGAGTTACTATTTCACTGTGATTTTTATTAGAAGTTACTTTCACTGTCGCAGTTGATTTCAGGTTGGTCCACTTATCAGTTTCTTTGTTTAGATTTGATTACTGTAGCATTGTATGAATTAGTTTTAATTCTTGGTTTATGCATTTAAATAGAGTTTTTTAGTTTCCGTCATGGCTTGAACTACTCACTGTAAGAACCTTCAAAAAGAAATGTTGACCAAGGATCGAAATTTTGGTATTTTTTCCGACACCAGTGGCAGGATATCCGAAACTTATCAGATTGACTGGTCCTGAGTATACTCCATTTTCGATAATGATGACCTCTCTGATATCCTGAATGACCAGCTAGCTTATCAAAGAACTAGCGATTCTGGACTCCATGCCATTGCTACTAGACCTGCAATTCTACCTTATAACGATGTGGTCAAATGGATTGTGGAACATGAAAACGCCACTAATCGTTCCTTCAATGAAATTTCAGGGTCACAACATGCTACCTTTCACCCTGATGTCTTTATCAGAGCATATGGTGTTAAACCATTTAGGAAACCCCTTGATGCATAATTTATTCGTGCCTCTAAAACCAGGTTAAATCTCGCCAAAATGTTAAAATCATGGACAAGTGAACTTGGTAAGTTTTCACAAAGGAAAGATGACCTTTACCCTATCGCTTGGTTTAGGGAACCCTATTCATTAATAACATCTATGCTATGCATGTTATATAGTCTCCCCAATTGCTCCATTTTCAAAGCCGAATGGGATCCAATGGCTCACCACGTCCTAACCACTGGAGAATCCTTCCCATGGGCCTCTATCTTATCCCTTGAGCTTAAAACAAAAATCCAGAGTTATCAAAAGGCCACTTCCCGGAAGAAACTTAATTTCTTTTTGTCAGCCTTCATCATTGATGTATTCTACACTCATTTTCAATATCCCAATTTGGGATGGAGCTGGGATTTACCATCCCCGCCAGTACCTATTTACTATTCAGAGTTGTTGGATACCAATTATGTAACTAGGTTCTATGAAATTTGTGAAAATATCCTTAGCCGCATTCATTTTCTAATCTTCAAAAAAGAAGCTGCCGCCTTATCAATCGAATTGAAAAACCTCATTTCTACGATGAGAGACTTGTATGTAGGTGAGTCCTTTGCATATTTTCGGGTTTGGGGCAACAATACTATCTACATGTTGCCAAGGGTTGTCCTTGATAGGTTGGTCATTGAAGAAATATATTTCTAGACTGTGACTGAAGGAGTTTATAAGAGGCTTGCTGGACCCAAAAGAAGAGTTTGGCCTAAGTTCCCTCAGACGCTTGGATCTTTAACCATACCAAATTCAACCTGGGCTGCAGAGCTAAGTGACCATATAGTTTCTCTCAAAATCATTTTTTCTAGAAAGAGACAACATGATCCCAAAGGTTTTCTTGATGCTCATCTCAGGCAGAACCATTTCAAAGCTGGCTACACTCATGATGAAATCCCAGATGATTCCATCTACCTAGGAGTAGATACCTTTTCTGAAGTCTTGGACAGGGCCAAAAGCAAAGAGGAACAGAGTCAAATCCTATTGTATCAGAAAGAAATCAGAGAAAGGATTCGAAATTATAGGACAATGGAATTGGACATTCAGGAAAAGCTCAGAAAAGACAGGGAAGAAAAGGAGGCTCTAGCAATCAAAGAGTCATCAATGACATCTGATTTATATAGGGATAAAGGCAAAGGTCCTATGGAAAGTCTTCCATAGGCAACCATGGCTCAGCAAGTCAAAGCCTTGATGCATACTTCCCTGTAGTTTAAACAAAAGCTGACAAAGATGACTTTTGTGTTAGACACTGAGGAATTTGCCACTAATCATCCTATTGATGAGGTTCAGGTAACTACTGAAATCACTCAAATAGTTGGTGATTAGGTAATGGATGACATTAAGCCACTGCAAAGATCAGAGGTTCAGGTTTCTTCTTCTTTAGCTCATACCATAGACTTGACTAATTTTGATCAAGAAGAAGTTTCTCATGTGCCCATCACTGAAGAAGAAGGTTCTCCTATGCATGTCACTGAAGAAGCAGGTGACCATTTAGAAGCTTTTCTAGATCTGTTCAATTGTAAAGTTAAGAATAATTCCATCCCAATTCCTAAAATGTAACAACCCTTTTGTGTATCTGAACCTTCAACTACAACGTTACTCTTGTCATCTATCCAAACACTATCCACTCTGCCTACAGGTGTACCTCCACCACCATCGTTGTCTCAGCTTTATCACACTGTAACTACCACAAATTCTCCTATATCCTCTCATCCATTTCAAAATCCCATGACTCAACCTAATACTGAAGAGTCACAATTGTTTAAGATTCCTCTGCATATACCTTCATTCTCTTTATTATCAGCCTCTGTTTTTGACAAGGTTTTGACCCATTCATCGTCACTCCCTGATATTGGTATTTCTGTTTCTTCCTCTGAGACTTTTACTGCTCCACTTATCTCTTCAACTTCTGCAGAAATTGTTGCCCCAAACATTTCTTTTCCTTCATCTACTGCCCATATTACTGTGCCTATGCCTCCCCCTATTGTAACTCAGACATCTACTTTGGTTTCCACAGTAGTTGGGACTTCTTCAGCCACTGAGTCAATATAAGAGTTTAATGAGGATATAGTAATTTCTCTTGGAGATTATATGATTACAACAAATTTGATAAGTTAGTAGTTAAGAAGGCCAAAAAGAGGGGCAGAGATCAAAGTGATATTAATACATCTATCAGCAACCAGACAGTTTGGACTCAGCAATCTGGTGACCCACAGCTGGATGCTGCTGCTTTGAGAGCATTCATAGGTGCAAATTTTCATGTGGTGAACACACTAAAAATAGAATTTGGTAGAAGAAAAGAAGAAATAATCCAACCAAAGGAAGAGCTAGAGCAACTCAGAAGAGAGCATGGAGCTCATGTTGATAATATTATGAAGACATCTAAAGACAAGTATGATGAGCTACATGTCAAAAGTGCTTCTCTTCAGCTTGAATTAGAAGGAGAAAATACTGTAAATGCTACTTTTGTATATGAGATAACCTTACTTGAGAAGCAATGTGAAGATGCAACTGCAAATTCAGCTTCATCTTTGTTCTCTAGGTTTATACAAGAAGAATTTAAAGAATTTTCTATCAAGACAAACCAGGAGCATCATGAGCTAATCATGGAATTGTTTCAGACTATTGATAATATTTTTGAAACTAATATTGCTTTTGGAAAGATGTCTGTTTCCCTTATGGATCAAGTAGAAAAAAGAGAATAGCCTTCTAAGGCCTATGATGATGTTGTAGATTAGCAGATACATGAAAGATAAGACAGAAAACATCACCATCCTACGCTATTTTCAACTTAAAAATGTCAGGACTATATTGCATGCTTGTGAAGGTCTAAATGAGACAATTGATGAGGCTATTAAAGAGGAACAGGCTCTCTGTGGAAGGAGGTGGTATGCTGCTGATAATTTAATGGATATTTTGTGTTTTCCTTTGATGACTCTAATCGAGAATGCATGCTCGCCTAGACAGATGATTGAACAGGTTGAACAAAGGAAAGATGAAGCAAAGGAGAAGATCCAGGGACTTGATCACATTGGTATTGAAGTCGTGGATTGGTTAATCAAACAACCTCTTGCTATTGAAGGAAAAATCCATATTTACATTTGTATCTGGCAGAAGTTAGCGAAAAATGAATTGGAGAATCACAAATGTGATGCTACTCTTGGGCTAGAATCCGCTAATTATCCCAACATAGAAGAATTGTTGGAGATTTGGAAAATATGGAGAGATTTTCTTGGTTATTAGCTTTTTTTGGGTGTATTCAATCCCATTTTGATGGAGATCTATTATTTGTAATAATTATTTAAGGGGTAGACTTCAGATGTATTAGGGACTTTTGGAAAAGGGAAAATTGGGCCAAGAGACTGGAGATACCTCTTTTTACTTGAGGTTTACGTAATTTTTTTGCAAAAATTTATTTAATACAGTAAATGATATTCTTCATATATTTGGTTATTCATTCATTATGTTTCTTTAATGAATCATGATTTTTTCTATTTCAGATAGATCAATAGTGCTATTTGTCCTTTGCAATTAATGAGTCCATTTATTCACAGCTTTGATTTCTCTCTGCTAGTGTTTCATTCACTGATAAAGTTTTAAAGAGTTTATTCTGTTAAATTCTTTATCTATTTATGCAAATGATTATGCAGTAAAATCAGATAACAAAATGTGTTGATTTTTCAATTAACATACATCTGTGCAGGTTAACGTTGAATGAAGTTGATTATGAATTATTGTTAGTTAATTTTTTATTAATTAACTGTAAAATAAAGGACAAGTAAATGAGCTTATTTACGTTTCTATTAATTGGGTTAAATGCTTTCCTGTATTTCATCTTAGGTTGACTTGTGAATCAAACCAAATACCTCTTTTAGACTAGTATAGATCTAGATTAGTTTTCTTCTCTTAGTTAGCTTTCACTTTTATTTTATCTCCTAATTAATCCAGTTTTCCTGCATTGGAAAACAAATCCTTTAAGGATCAAATCCACAATTTCCAGTGGAGGCTAGAAATATCCGTGGGATATTACTACACCAAACATGATGGGGATAGGAATGTCCTTGCGTAGGACCTTTCGAAGCCTTTAAGTCTGGGTTTTCCCCCTCTGTTGCAAGCCTTGAAAACCTTTTCATCCAGATAGCCAAACGAGGCGTCAACAAGGTGCAAGAGTCTGGCCCTTTGGATCGGCCTTGTCAATAAATATTCGAAGCCCATTTCCTATGGTTTCTAGAGAGGTAAATTTCCAGCAATGGATCGATAGATTGGAGAGGCACACCCAAACTAGAACCGCCATTGGAAAATCCACTACAGCATCGAAATCAAGCGTCCATCGGTTTAGGTATATTCCTTGTGGCCCCATGAAGTAAGGTCCACTCCTGAAAAATAAAATCCTGATCATCCTTAGATATAATTCAAAAATAAAGAAACCTTGCCCAACTATATAATAGGTGACTCTATTTGATATCAGCGGTATCCAGTTTTTTATGAATGCAGTTGTCTTTTGATCGAGGGGAGGGCCAAATCCCTGTAAACTGCCCGACCATAGCCCGATCTGCTAGGGAAACAACCACACACATATGTTGGTCCCGAGGCAGGGAAATGACTGACACATATTCTAATTTATTGATGAATTTAGGGGGATATCCATTATATTTCTTCTTCCCTTGAACGTTTACAAGTATTTTAAAGGCAACTTCGTTGACTGAATTCAGAGAGGGAAGCGGCTCACCGCCTTTAGCGAAACTCATTGCAATGGCCAAACCCTAGCAGCAGATTCCTCTACATGTGTTTTCGACAAGATTTGTAAATTAATTTACAATTAGATGAGGATATATATTATCCATACTAAGTATTGTAGTTTGTACATATAACATTATGAAAAATAGAGGCATGGTAGCCATATTAAAAACTAGAGAACTCTGTGACATAGAAAGTACATATCCTTGGATTGTGTTTGCCTAAACACCATTAACTTGCGAGCTTGACTATTATGAGCCACATAGAAACCAACCTTGGGTATTGATTACTATTTGCATGATGTCTAGTTGTTGTGTGCAAGAAACACAGAGAGTTGAGGCCTTGTAGCCTCAAGAAGAGAACATAGATATTTGTATAAGACTCATAATTGAGACCAATAATAATTTTCCTCATAAGATCCATGTTGGTGATTTGAGTGGCTTATAAGTCCCTTGAGTACAAACCAATAGTATCTACATAATTTATAACATCCTTTTCAAATGTGGATTCACCATTCTATGCCATAACAACCAACAACAAATGTTTCCAGTGGGGAAATAATTAACATAAAATTTTTGATGAGATGAAATGAAGGATCAATTAAACACAATTTCTTTTATTGTTTAATTTACAGAACCTTTTCAAATTGGAGGTAAGTGGATATTCTATGGGAGTGGTATTGATGTAGGGAGGTAAGACTATATGTTAGCATTCTGAAATGCTCTATGGTCTCCTAAAATACCCATATGGAAATGAAAAATTTTCTTTGTTTCAAGATATTAAGAAATGGAATCATTATCTAATGGACTAGGAGACAATGATCCACATTGATCACCAACCATTATAGTGTTTGAATGCCTAGAGTAAGCTTCAACAAGAGAAACACTAAAAGTTGATAGGTTTTTACAATAATGCCATATTAGCATTATATATAAGATTGGAATGTCTAATAAGTTAGTAGACATACTTCCAAGGCCACCCAAATCCAATATTACAGCTTTGGGAACTCTTATGCACATGGATCCTTTCACCCGTGATGCATACAAATATGCATATGAAGAATGTGAGGACTTTAAAGAGGTGTTTGAAAATTGAAAGGTTAAGTTTGTGTAGAAAAAGGTGACAGTAAGGCTCACTATCATCTCTAGGATGAGTTACTCTACAAGTGAGACATACGATGTGTTCCTAAAGTTGAAATATTGTAGCATATTAGATATTTTGACACCTCTAAAGTTACAAGGAATTTTTGGGGTTGGGAAGATAGTTTCCAACTTATAAAGGTATATGCATTAGCCCAAAATGAAAAAATATGTATCCTATTTTATTATAGGATGACTACTTTGCTATACCAACAATCCTAGTGAATAGAAAACAAGGTATATACCATCCATTACTTGTACCTACTAGTTTTATGGGAGATAATCTATGTAGATTTTGTGGCTGGTTTTCCAATAAAAAGGAAGAGACATGACTATGTTTTTGTGCTAGTTGACTAGTTTAGCAAGATGTGCATTCTCATGCCTTGTAAGAAGACCATCAAGGGACAATATGCAACAAACATGTTCTTTGAAAAGGTATGGGTGAATGGATACCAAGGACCATCATCACATAGAGAGATAATATATTTCTCAGTTCATTTTGGATTAAACTTTGGGAGAAGATGTACACCAAGTTAAATATATCGACACATTTCAGTCCATAAACAAATGGGATAATAGAAGTAGTCAACAAGACATTTGTTGATATTTTTAGGGGTTATAATTAGAAACATCCAAGGACTTGGATGTAAATTTGATTTGTATGCATATCTCTTATAACATATTTGTCCACACTTCTAGTAAGTCCCCTTTTTAAAATTACTTTGGATATTAGTCCCTTTTCCCTTAACTGTCGTATATGGACAGTAGTAAGGAGAGAGGGACGACACTACAAGGGAAGCATTGAAGGTTGGAAAATTGATTGATAGTATTTGGTAGATCCGATTGTAGGTACATGAGCATTGAATAATTCATGTGAAAAGTATAAGGCATGATGTCACCAACATATATTTGAGAAACATTTCAAGGTGGGAGACAAAGTTTGGTTGTATTTAAATAGGTAAAGGAAACAGGTTCATAGTAAGAAGATTAAGGCTCTGCAATATGGTCCTTTTGAATCGTTGAAGAATATGGGTGATAGTACCTACTAACTCAATCTACCCCCATATATTCATATTTATGTTTATGTTTGAGAAAAGTTGGAGAAGCTTGAACTTTAAAACTTTTATCAATCAATTTCAACAGATACATATCTCATAAATAAACCACATATGAATATATCAACCACATGTGAATATCATAAATATATTAGCCACATAAGCATATCAATCACATGTAAATCTAAAAAATATAACAACCACATAAAACATCTTCATAAACTAGCCATATAACTTAGCTCCATAAATCAACCATATAAATCAATCAACCACGAGAGACAAGACATACCCTGGGAAAATCGTCCAAATATGGAGGATGGAAAACCCAACGATTCTTTGAGTACGATAGATAGATTTTCAGAGAATGGATTACAACACATAATCATATTTCTCGATAAGAGATATTGCCACAATAGTAGTGTTATCACATATATAGTAGCGAGGCTACCATATTCTATTTTTCAGACACAGTACATTTTTCAGCCAGATATCTTACATATGAGATGCTGAGATGAGCAGTTTTGATGGATCATTGTTTTGTTAGTCGACTATTATACTCTCCCATGTCAGGATTGAGTCTCAGGACACTCAGATTCGAGGACTGATGTAGCCATTTAGTCATTTTGCAGAGTAGTTAGTGATGCCCAGATTGGATCTAGTGTTTTCTCATTGGACAAATGATGGTTCAGATAGATTATTTGCATGGTTATTACTCAACATTTATTTTATTGTGTTATGGTTATCATTGCTCTTATACTCATCTTTGTGACATATACTAGCATTTAGTGTCATGATCTGGCGGTCATAAATATATGGACTTGGATGTATTTGTATTATGTATTGGTGTCCCTACTTAGAATTGGAAGTTCCTGATCTATACTCATTGGTTTTACCCTCCCTAGGGAGAATAGAGGTAGTCATTTCCACCATTATTTGGCTTGCTATTGATGGCTTCATCTTTCACTGTCTCCTCCCATCCATTACCTTCCAGTTTTGTTTTTAACCTGAGTTACTACTTGACTTATGGCTTGGAGAACCTTTCCTCTCTAGAATATTTGTTGGACAAACCTCCCTATTTATAGTGTGTCTCGGCTCTGAGTTGTTGAAAGAACTTTCCTTTGGTAAGTTGGATTGTATGCCTAAATCATTATGGTCGGCTGTCTCGATGTTTGACACTGTGCAGAACTCCCCCTAGTCACTTGAGATGTTGTTGGTTAAAACTTAAAGCTCATGTACTACTTGGATTGGAAATGTTTATATATGAGCCCATGGAAAATGTAAATTCTAAAATGTGTTTCTTAACATATATGAGCAAAGGTCAAGAGCAATGAAATGCTAAAATAATCCATGAAGGGTATAAGAAAAGGTCCCAAAAGCAATGGTTAAATATAGGCTATATCCAAATATTGCTGACCTTATAAATTTGAATATGTCATGGATGAAAGCTACAATTAGCTGTGCTTTTAAGCACTGGTGAAGTCCCCAAAAGGTCCTATAGGACAAAAAGGACATGGAAATAAAATTTATTGTCCTAATGAACCTATATCAATCTTGATGGAAACATGATGGTTAAGTCGAATAAGCACTCTTTGAAGAACTCAACCATTTTTGACGCACTGCCATTCGCTCTGTTGTTTTTTTTTCCGGCATGTGGTTATAGTGAGTATTCCCTTTCCATATCCAAAGTGCCATGATGTTAAGTTGGTAGTCATCCTTTTCCCCATCTTTGTCAATTTCAACCTTCACCCTTCACTAGCAAATTGACTACAACTATGAAGTGAGTATAGTCCTGAAAGTCTGGTCTGAGTAATAATAAATAAAACCCTATATATGTATTTGGTTGATGTACCTCCAATGAGGTAACTGTTACTTGTTATGATTTTTACTTAAATGATTTGTAGAGCATGTCTTAGCCTTGTAACACTTACAACAGATGGATCATTAGTCTGAGTTATATTATTGGTATCTGGTCATTTACAGTTGATTATATTGTCTATTGGATATTGTTGATGATTAGGTAGAGACCTGGAAAGGGTATGAGTATGCACCCTCGATGGATTTGGACTCTCTAAGTGTAGTGAGATATCTTATTTTCAGTTCCGGGCACTTGCAGATATGATCAGGCTCATTTTACCTTTCTGATGCAGTTTTGCTTCATATGATGATGTGTCTGAGTAGGGAGATGTTTTGTTGGGATCTCCAAGGGCGTTGTATGGGGCATAGGGCTGTAACCACTTTATTGTACCATAGTACGCCCATCCCAGAAATATTGGTGGGCTCAATTGGACAACGTAGGCACCCTAGGAGGATTTTTTGGCAGGTTCACATTTCTCGAGGCAGATTAATAAATGATTGAATGGCTATTAAAGAAAATGATTTGGGCTACTAACGCAAGGAAATGACATGGGATGAGTTATGATGATGAGTGTGGTTTTCTCTACACCTTCTCTAGCAGTTGCAACACCTGATTGGGACCACACCTATTTTTTGGGCATTTTTATATTATTTTCTGGAACTTTTGGGAGGCTCACGATTACCTCAAGGAGGAACAAAGTCAAAAAATTAAAATATTATATTATTTTATTATGCCATGGGCAACCTAGAGGGAGTTAGTTAACACTCCATGGACCCACCATGTGCTTCATTTATTTCTTGTTGAGTGGGGTACCCTCTTTATGGGTGATCTAGTCCGCTTTGGTACTTTATTGTTATATTGATCCATGTATTGTATGTTGAGTTCATCTCAACCATTGATTAGAACATTTATATCTTTTAATATTAGCCACTCGTTTTGAAAGTGGTTAGTATTTTGGTTCTCTCATTTGTATTTAGAGGAGAGAGCTTCACATTTGTAAGGGGTCTTTGGCTCCTAGATATGATTAATATAAAAACTTTATTGTGGATACTTTTTGGATCTCCTTTGCATCTGGTGTTCTTAGATGGTGATTGGAAAGTGTTTTGATTCCTAGAATTTAGGAAATTGTTGCAATATCTATATATTTTTGGGAATCTTTGGCTTGTCTACAGTAGGGCGACTTCAGCTTGGGCGTTTTTGCAGAGGGACCTCAACTCGCTTGGATTGTCTTCATTTTTTTATCAGGGGGTTTTCATTAGTGTAATTGCGATCTATGATTTTCTCTTGCTATTTTTTTGTAGCATTTAGATTTTTTCTCATGCGACAACAAATCTGATATGGTTTACGTTGGTTGTGTAGGAGAGAGGACGCATTGACTCCTTGGGGAAAAATGTTGGACATAGAAATTGCTCAAAGCTTCTCAAATTGATCGAGATAGTAGGGATCATCACCATCAATGCATATACAAGGTTTTCCAGGTAAGATCTACAGGTTAGTTCTTTTCTTCTGGATCTCAACCCATTGACACATGCTTTTCTTCATTTTTTTTGAAAAATCCATAAATAATATTAAAAAAATACTAAAAAATTAACCGCTCGATATTTGGATAAACCACTGCTGGGTTTTGTAGATAGGGTCTCCCTCTCACCAATTCATCCCTAATGCTAAGTTTGTCCTGGTTTTCTCTAGATCTGAGAAACTGTCTTCCAGGATCCTAGCATTTCTCATCATTTTTCTGACTTTTTTCCAAGATCTATTTTTTCTGGCATTTTTCCAACTTGGGTTTGTATATCATGTCATCCCAATCTCATTTCCCCTCCAAATCTGAGCTGATGGTCTTTGAATTGTCCTAGATCTAAGGATATTCCTCTTAAAACCCTAGCGCTAGCCACCTTACTGCTGATTTCCCCTGTAGATAGAATTTTATGGCCAAATAACGTTCTGGATCCATAGATAAGGGAATTTCCCATGTGGGTCCACTCTAATGTTGGGATGATATTGAATCCATTACCCTAGGTCCAATAAGCACTGATCTCCAACCCTAGCTCTAGCCCCTCTTTGGCCTCTATTCCTTATAAATTTGATTTTCCCCTGATGACTCGGGATCTCTAATATTGTCACATCTATCATCGAGTCTATCCATCAGTACTAGATAGCCCCAAAAATATCCTTTCCATCACTACATTGGTCACCTTTCCCAAGGCAACGAATATCTTCACCAATTGCTAGTACCTCAATCCTAGATCTGACATTTACCCCATAGGTCACCTGTGTTCCACTTTGGATCAACCCTCATTTGTCTAAAAACCTTATCAGAATCCCTGGCACAATTAGTGACACGTTCCATAGATCTAAGGTCTCAAATTACCTTATACCTTACGTACCTCAAGTCTAATTTATCTGATCTGGTTTCTAGGTCTAATCTCTCCTATCAGGATTGGATCCGGGTCTCCCCCTTTGTTGTCTTGGGCTTAGATAACATAAAGTGAAGGATTCCTTGATTGGCATGAAAACCATCCATTTGGGTATCTATGAAGTCTTGGTTCCACCTCCTTAGTTGTTTGTCCCTCTACCATCCATCTTGGATCCACCTTACATAGGAAAATACAAGGTTGGTGATAACATCTTGGCTCCATTGCTGGGGAGGTAGAGGCCTACCTTGGTTCAACTCACCTTTCCCTACGACATATATATTTTTGGTGAATTACTTGAGTGGTTCACCTGGAGACTCCACCTCACGACTCCACTGAGGACCTTACCCAACGTATTAATCTTAAGTTCTTAGAACGTGTCGTAAATCCTGAAGAGATCTATACAACGCGACTCTACTAAGAAGCAAACCCATCCCATAAATCATAATGAATTCAGATCTATTCTTGAAGCACATGAAGGAATTAACCAAAAACATGATTGGAATAAACGAAAGGGATAGATGGAGGTCATACTACGGGTATGAGGATGATCTTGAGCATGAATATGGGTATGAATCTAGTGATCACAATATTTATGATACCCACCAACTTCCTCACCCATGAAACAAATATTTCCCAACCATCCTGAGTGGACCTATAAGTCGACATGAACCTAGAAGTCAATCCCAGTCAAATCCTTATCACCAAGTAACCAGAGCTATGAAAAAGCATGACAGACAGTCTCCTTTTGACTTTTTAAAAATATCAATGGCACCTAATTCTATGCCAAACAATTACACTAGGAGGATGGCCCCCTTCAATGGAAATAAGGAGATATCTATTGAAAGTCATCTAGATATTCTGTCAGATTACATGGAATCTAGAGGTGCAAACAATGAAGATGTTAATATGCGAGCGTTAGGAGAATCCTTGCAAAGGGATGCTCAACTATGGTTTGATCATTTAGCACCAGGATCCATCACTGGGTATGGCATGTTCATAGATTTGTTAATTGATAGTTGGAGTAGGAACACTGATAAAATTTTAGAGTGTCACTCTAGCAATGATTGTGACATTAATAATCAATATATTGATAATGTGATTTCTCAATTGGACCATTCCTATCCTGATATGTTCCAAATTATGAGCGTTCTTGCAATCCATAAGAATGTTACATAGTACTTTGAGAATAATGTTTCAAAACCTCATACTGAAACTAAGAGGGATATCAATCAAATCGTACGAGATACTCTGTTATTATTACCTGAAGCAATCACAGAGAAAATCCTGGATCTGATCTGTGGAAAGGAACCTGACATGCACCACCAAGAAACATCTTTAGTTAAGCCTTCCATTGATGAGGTCATTAAAGAGCCTTTAAAAGAGAAACTCCATAGTCATTGTCTAATTGATGATAATTTGAGTCAGTGTCCAACCTATCCGAATTTGGATTCAGACCTTGATTATATCACTGCCGAAGAAGAAAAGGTTTAAATTAATAAAACTTTCGTTGAAGAGCAATATTGTGGTCATATTGTGATTGAAGAGCATGCCTATAAGAGTGATAGGGAAACTGAAACCGAGCTTATTGATGTTTTTCCTTATCTAGAGCTTAAAGAAGAACAATCACATGATGATACAATTATAAGTGAACTTGATCAAGAAAATTGCAATGAGTTCCTTGTCCTGATAGCATCGATAGAATTATTCATCCAATCCTTAATCAGAATATGTTGGTTCAATGTGTGGATACTGACCTTGTTTCGAATATTGAAATCACTCCTGGAATTGATTTAAATGCTCTTTCATCTCATCAAATTCTGAGATCAATTATTCCAATTTTGGGAGAAAAGTTTCAATCCACCCCCCATCCCAACTCTTCAAGTATTCATGTATGGATTTGTCATTTAATCAAGTTGTTAATTTTGAAATTTTGAATCAGGAGTTTAAGCATTATCACGTAATTGGGGAAAACACACTTCATGTATATTCTCAGTCATCCGTATTGAATAAATTTTTTCAATTTGTAAATCTGTATTATGGATGGCTGGAGAAGGTGTATAAATATCAATTTAATTTTTTATCCATGTTTAAACAACAAATGGGCTTGATATCATTCACAATTTCATTACATTACAACTTGTCCCCATTTGATTCTCCCATTTCGCCTAGAGTAAATAGAATTGAATGTCCTAGTAGGGTAGAGGAGAAAACAAAGAACTGTTTGGAGTGGTTGAGTCATGAATTATATTGTATTCCTCCATCAAGAACGAACTTGCACATCTTTATGACCCTATCCGTATCTTGATGGATGAGTTTTTAGAAATTCAATCTCATCTCTGGCATTATTTCATTTCTCTTGATCCATATCTTTCTTTGATTTTCAAACAACAAGTTATAATGGCTTCAATTTTCATTTACATTACTTACAAGCCATATTTGACTTGTTGTATCATTAAATGTAAAGAAAGCTCAATAGATTTGTTCAACAAGTGGTTGCATTGGATTTATGATTTTACCTAACACTTGTCTAAATTGGTTAGAGTAGGGTAGGTAGGACTTGAATAAGCCTTTCTCGACAGTAGTGTAGAATCTTGCATCTTTGCGTGAAGCTCGCCTTTGAAGATCTTAGTATAGTTTTGATTTTTGTTATCTTGCACAATAAAAAACAAACTTTTCTTGAAATTTATGGTTATAGATTAGATTTATTTTATGCTTTTCAGTCTTATACATGCTTATTTTCAGTACTTTATTTTTAACCGCATATTGTTCCGACGACCGGTCTATGAGTTTGGTATAGCTTTGAACATGCTACATTTGGTCAGTGACATTTTGGTAGTGGTTACAGAGATGGAAGGATTGATCGAGGATGTGAGAAGCAGAGTATGAGGACCAGATATTCTGAGGTTCTCAAGCGCTCTTTTCAATAGAGCACTTGTCCTGGCTGGAGCCAGATGTTATCAAATATATAGTAGGCAGGCTACCATATTCTATTTTTCAAACATAGTACATTTTTCAGCCATTTCTCTTACATATGAGATGCTGAGATGAGCAGTTTTTATGGATCATAATTTTGTTAGTGGACTGTTATACTCTCCCATGTCAGGACTGAGTCTCAAGACACTCAGATTCGAGGACTGATGTAGCCATTTAGTCATTTGCAGAGCAGTTAGTGATGCCTAGATTAGATCTAGTGTTTTCTCATTGGACAGATGATGGTTCAGATGGATTATTTGCATGGTTATGACTCAACATTTATTTTATTGTGTTATGGTTATCATTGCTCTTATACTCATCTTTGTAACATATACTAGCTTTTAGTGTCATGATCTGGCAGTCATAAATAAATGGACTTGGATGTATTTGTATTATGTATTGGTGTCCCTACTTAGACTTGGAAGTTCTTGATCTATACTCATTGGTTTGACCCTCCCTAGGGAGAATAGAGGTAGCCATTCCCACCATTATTTGTCTTGCTAGAGTTTGCTTCATCTTTCAATGTCTCCACCCATCCATTACCTTCCAATTTTTTTTAACTCGACTTACTACTTGACTTAAGACATGGAGGACGTTTCCCTGCTAGAAACTTTGTTGGACAAACCTCCCTGTTTATAGTGTGTCTCGGCTTTGATTTGGTGATAGAACTTGCATTTGGTGAGTTGGATTGTATGCCTAAATCATTCTGGTCGACTATCTCGATGTTTGCCACTGTGCAGAACTCCCCCTAGTCACTTGAGATGTTGTTGGATAAAACTGAAATCTCATGTACTACTTGTATTGGAAATGTTTATATATGCGCCCATGGAACATGTAAATTCTAAAATGTGTTTCTTAACATATAAGAGAAAAGGGAAAGAGCAATGAAATGCTAAAATAATCCGTGAAGGGTATAAGAAAAGGTCCCAAAAGCAATGGTTAAATATATGCTATATCCAAATATTGCTGACCTTATAAATTTGAATATGTCCTGGATGAAAGCTGCAATTCGCTGTGCTTTTAAGCACTGGTGAAGTCCTAAAAAGGTGAGATAGGCCGAAAATGCCATAGAAATAAAATTGATGGTCCTAATGAACTTGGATCAAACTTGTTGTAGACATGATGCCTATGTTGAATAAGCACTCTCTGAACAACTCAACCATTTGTGAGGCACTGACATTCCCTATGTTGTTTTTTGTCCGACATGTGGTTATAGTGAGTATTCCCTTTCCATATCGAAAGTTCCATGATGTTAGGTTGGTAGCCATCCTTTTCCGTAGCTTTGTCAATTTCAGCCTTCACCATTCACTAGCAAATTGACTACAACAATGAAGTGAGTATAGTCTTGAAAGTCTGGTTTGAGTAATAATAAATAAAACCCTATATATGTATTTGGTTGATGTACCACCAGTGAGGTGACTTCTACTTGTTATTATTGTTACTTAGATGATTTGTAGAGCATGTCTTATCCTTGTAACACTTGTAGTAGATGGATGATAGTCTGAGTTATATTATTGGTATCTGGTCATTTACAGGTGATTATATTATCTATTGGATATTGTTGATGATCAGGTAGAGATCTGGAAAGGGTATGAGTATGCACCTTAGATGGATTTGGACTCTCTGAGTGTAGTGAGATAGCTTATTTTCTGTTTCGAGCACTTACAGAGATGATCAGGCTCATTTTACCTATTTGATGCAGTTTTGCTTCACAGGATGATGTGTCTTAGCAAGGAGATGTTTTATTGGGATCTCCTAGGGCGCTGTATGGGGCATAGGGGGTACAACCACTTGATTGTACCATATTACCCCCATCCTAGAAATCCTGTTGGGATTAGTTGGACAACACAGGCACCCTAGGAGGCTTTTTTGGTAGGTTCACATTTCCCGAGGCAGATTAATAAATGATTCAATGGCTATTGAAGAAATCGATTTGGGATACTGAGGAAAGGAAATGACATGGGATGAGTTATGATGATGAGTGTGATGTCCTCTGCACCTTCTCTAGCATTTGTAGCACCTAATTGGGCCCACACCTATTTTTCGGGCATTTTTATATTATTTTCTAGAGCTTTTGGGAGTCTCACGATTTCCTCAAGGAGGCACAAAGTAAAAAATATTAAAATATTATATTATTTTATTGTGCCATGGGGCACCCAGAGGGAGTTATTTAACACTCCATGGACCTACCATGTGCTTCATTTATTTCTTGTTGAGTTAGGTACCCTCTTTATGGTGATCTAGTCCACTTTGGTACTTTATGGTTATATTGATCCATGTATTGTATGTTGAACTCATATCAACCATTGATTAGAATATTTATATCTTTTAATCTTAGCCACTCATTTTGAAAGTGGTTAGGATTTTGGTTCTCTCATTTCTATTTAGAGGAGAGAGCTTCTCATTTGTAAGGGGTCTTTGGCTCTTGGATCTAAATAATATAAAACCTTTCTTGTGGATATTTTTTGGATCTCCTTTGCATATGGTGTTCTTAGATGGTGATTGGAAAATATTTTGCTTCCTAGCATTCAAGAATTATTGCAAGATATGTATACTTTTGGGAATCTTTGTCTTGTCTATAGGAGGGTGACTTCCGCTTGGGCGTTTTTGCAGGGGGGCCTCAACTCGCTTGGATTGTCTTCGTTTTTTTTATCGGGGGGTTTTCATTAGTGTCATTGTGATATATGATTTTATCTTTCTATTTTTATATATAATTTATATTTTTTCTCATGTGGAAACAAATCTGATATGGTTGACCTTGGTTGTGCAGGAGAGAGGGTGCATTGACTCCTTGGGGAAAAACGTTGGACATAGAAATTGCTCAAAGCTTCTTAAATTGATCTGAATAGCAGGGATGATCACCATCAAGGCATATACAAGGTTTTCCAGGCAATATCTACAAATTATTTCTTTTCTTCTGGATCTCAACCCATTGACATATGCTTTTCTTCATTTTTCTGAAAAATCCATAAATAATATAAAAAACAAAAAATACTAAAAAATTAGCCGATGGATATCTGGACAAACCACTCCTAGGTTTTGTATATCGGGTCTCCCTCTCACCAATTCATCCCTAATGTTGAGCTATTTTTTCTTGGTTTTCCCTAGATATGAGAAACTGTCTTCTCAAACCCTAGCGCCCCTCACTAAATTTTTGACTTTTTTTGAGATATGGTTTTTCCAGAAAAGTAACAACTTGGGTTTGTATATTGGGTCCTCCTCACTCCAAATCACCTCCAATGCTGAGCTTAAGGCTGACAGGTGGCCCTAGATCTGAGAAACTGTCTTCATAGATCTTAGCATTTCTCAGTATTTTTTCTGACTTTTTTCCTAGATCTGTTTTTTCCAGAATTTTTCCAACTTGGGTTTGTATATCAGGTCACCCCCATCCCATTTCCCCTCCAAAGCTGAGCTGATTGTCTCTGAATTTTCCTAGATATGAGGATCTGCCTCTCCAAACCCTAGCGTTAGCCACCTTACTGCTGGTTTCCCCTGTTGACTGAATTTTTCGGCCAAATAACCTTCTAGATCCATAGATCAAGGCATTTACCATATGGGTACACTCCAACATTGGTTTTATATTGAACCCATTACCCTAGGTCCAATAGGCACTGATCTCCAACCCTAACGCTAGCCTCTCTTTGGCCTCTTTTCCTTGCAAATCTAATTTTCCCCTGATGACTTGAGATATATGATATTGTCACATCTATCATCGAGTCTATCCATCAGTACTTGATATCCTCAACACTGTCATTGCCCTCCCTGTATTGGGCATGTTCCCCAAGGCAGTGGATATCTTCACCAATTGCTATTACCTCAACCCTAGATTTGACATTTACCCCATAGGTCACTTGTGTTCCACTTTGAATCAACCCTCATTTGTCTAAAACCCTTATCAAAATCCTTGGCACAATTAGTGACACCTTCCATAGATCTAAGGTCTCAAATTACCTTACACCTTACCTACCTCAATTCTAATTGATCTGATCGAGTGTCTAGGTCTGATCTCTCCTATTGGGAGCATATCCGAGTCTCCCCCTTTGTTGTCTTCGGCTTAGATAACATAAAATGAAGGCTGCCTTGATTGGCATGACAACCATCCATTTGGGAGTCTAGGAAGTCTTAGTTCGACCTCCTTAGTTGCTTGTCCCTCTAACATCCATCCTAGATCCACCTTACATAGGAAACTACAAGGTTGGTGATAACAAGTAGAGAAGAGAGATCCAATGTAACCCTGCAAAAACAATTGTATGCAACTGTATTGAACTTTCTATATTCCAAGCATATTAATAACAAGCAAAAAAACCTAGCATGCAGAAGGTAGCACATAGGAGGCTCATTAAACATAATGAGAGCACCGCATAGTGCATTCACAAGGAGGAGCTAACTAGAACCCCCTCCATGAAAACATTAGCACCATTCCTTTCCCCAATTAGCTTTAACTAAATGTTCATTGTCATCAATTGAAAGTGAACTAACTTGAACTGAATGTTTAACTGTCTTGAACTAAATGTTAACAGAATTGAACTGAATGTTCACCTACTTGAACTAAATGTTAACCGACCTGAACTAAATGCTATCTTACTTGAACTGGATGATAAATTACTTGAACTAAATGTTAATTGACTTGAACTAAATGTTAGCTGACTTGAACTGAATGCTAACTAACTTGAACTGAATTATAACTTACTTGAACTCAATCTTTAATTAGTTGTCAATCACTTAGTTAACATGCTAACTTAAGTGTGATCAATACTTCACTCTTAGTGCCATCCATGCACAATTTCTATTATTAACTTTTGCATGGATGTATTTAGTTAATTGATGCATTCTGATTGATGAACATTAAACTCTTCTTTACTTAACTCATTACATTGTTTAATAGTTCAACTGATGCTTTGACTGAGGCATTCATATTTTACTGAAGCTTTATAACTTGAGTTCACATAGACATTTGCATGGACAATTCAATTTTCTTTTTCACTATTCTTTATCTCATTATCATCAAATAATTAATGCATGGTCCATATGCATATTATTTATCCATCGTAACATATCATACTCAAAAGAATTATTCCATACATACTGATGATTATATATATTACCCCGAGCAATATATTCATATGATAAAGTAATTCACTCTAGGGGTAGCTAATCCCTAAAGGAGACTTATATCACTCAATGACCGTGACTAAAAATATATCACATAATATAACCACATGACTTGGTACAACACAAGCCTCATCTCCATAATTGGAGATCCATTCTCATAGGGTATCGTCTATGAGAATCATTGAATTAATACAACACATGTCTAGACTTGATGCAACCCAAGTCCACAATCTTGATACAAGACAAGATTCCAATATTGATACAACACAAGATGATAGTACATGCATCCCACCTCAATACATGATGACATAGATAGGACTTGAAACAACACAATGTCCTAACTTGATACCACACAAATCCCTAACTTGATACAACAAAAGTCTTGGAGAATGACTACTGATGCTGTACAAACAACACTCCCTCTCGACGAGGGAGACATTCTATGCTTTATCAATAAATTCTTTCCATACCAATCTTATCTTGGAAGTATCTCAACTTCGTCATTGATAGTGGCTTTTCCACAAATTCACAACCCGCTCATCGGTAGCTATGTACTGAAATTTTTATTTCACATGACCATGACTTTAATGAAGTAACACTTCATCTCAATGTGTTCTATCATAACACATAGGGTTTTTCATAAATATTGACTATTAACACCTAATAATTGTCAGCTCAATTCTTTCACCCTAGTAGGTAGCTTCCCAAGCTACACTACTCAACATGTAGTACTATATGAAAAATAGATTTTGCTTATGTAGTACACTCTGACAGACACCCTACTTCTGTAGTACTAGACGCAATCCACATAACTAATTCCAAGCTATATAATAAGTCTACTATGTATCAAAATACAATAAATAACCTATTCTAATGTACCTCAAAGGTACTCAAACATATGCTTATCCACAAGCATAAAAATGCAATTGGTCTACTCAGTAGATTAAGAGAACAACCAACTACTTATTCAAATTAGCATCATTTGGATCTGATCTAGAATATAGTTTCTCTAAACTAGAAACTATGGATTTCATATCCATCATATGCAACACATTAAATGTGTAATATCATGTGGAAATAAAGTCTTATTTTTTCTTTCATTCTTCAACGTTTGTTGACTCCAAGAATCTTCTACCATCTGAAAAAGTTCTTAGTGAGCTTGTAATTTTCTGTCATGTTCTTCAAGGCCTGATCACTTTCATAGTGTGTTCATATCATAGTACCCAACATAGCCAATTGTATGAATATCTCTCCTCTCCAAGAGGTTTAAGTGTTCTCTGACAGTTCAAACCATAGCTCTTCTAGAGTATCCAATTGTCTCCAATACATTGATCATGTCTCTGTGTTGGAATTTGTGCAACTTTAGAAGTTATTCATATTTTACTTGTATTGTATTTCCTTGTACCTCCTACAAGATATTATACTAAAATTACTCATGTAAACCCTAGAAATAAGCAATGTAAACATTGGGGAAATAATACACAAGAAAATAATAAAAATAAAAGTATTTTGTATTTTCCCAAGGTAGGTAAGCTCCAGTCAAATTGTCAAGTCATCCCCAACAAATTTTCACTTGGAAAATTAGTATGAATAGGAGGCTCCCCTCCTCATTATTTCATACACTCACAACAAGTTGCTCCAACAGAAAAAAGGTGCGCTACTACAATAAAGGAGAGTGTTTTTTGGGGTTGTATTTTAGAGAGACATTTCCTCTCTCTTTCTTCTTCTCTCTGTTCTCAGGATTTATTATCTCTATAAAAAGGTTTGATCGATTTTTCATGATTAGGTTTCCTAGGATAAATTATTGTGTTCTTGTGTGCTTTGTCCTCCTTCTAGAGATCCCATTGTTTATTTTCAATTAAGTTACATTGCTATAATATTGTAAAACTAACATGATCTTAGAGTAGTTCTAGAAGAGGACATTGCAGAAGCTAGGGTTTGAAATTTCAAGTCCTTCCCTCATCTCTTCAGTAGAAAAATAGCTGTGGAAACTTCACTCTAGGGGAGGTGCATCTTTTCATTGAATCAAAATAAAATTTGGAGAAGTTTCAATTTTTTACGGAGGGATACTGTAGGAAGAAATTAGGGTTTCAAGTCTCGAAGGCTTCCCACCACTGTTTTGGCTCGACCTCATCTTCCCTCATCTCACCTTGAGAGGGCGCATCTATATGTAAGTTTAGTTTCTAAAAATTAAAAAAAAATATTTTTGACCTAACTCTTGCTAGGGTTTCTGGTTCAAATCTGCAAACAAGATGATTAGAATGAAGGTTGAAGATCGTCTTGATGGGGCTGCAAAATTCACATCCTGGAATCCTAGGGTTCTTATCATCCTAGAAGAAAATGATATTTTGAAGTTCATCAATGAAAAAGGTATAGAACCATAAGTAGAAGAAGACAAGTCCTAGTGGAGGAACTATGATGCAGAAGCAAGAAGGATTCAGTTGGACTCAGTCAAAGAACACTTGGTTCCACAAATACCAAAATAGAAGAAATTTATGAAGATATTCAAGACCTTGGTTCCACAAGTATCAGAAAAGAAGAAATTTAGGAAGATATTCAATACCTTGAAGAAGTTAATCGAACACAGTAGCATCAATGTGACTCTCACATTGAGGAAGCAACTGTCAAATATGACGATGATTAAGTCTGAATCTATTGCCTCAGATTTCATGAGGACCATCGAACTTCAGGAAAAGATAATTTCTAGTGGAGACAACATTGAAGAAAATGAGCTTGTCATGACCACTCTAAATGGTCTTCCACCATCTTGGGAGTCCTTCATCCAAACCATAAGTGGCCGAACCAAGCTTCCTAAATTTGAAAAGTTATGGGCAGAATGCACTCAGGAAGAGACTAGGATTGTTGTAAGACAAATATTCCATGGTTCTCAAGTTGAGGAGAATCAATCCTTCATTACTCATTTCAAGAAATGTAAGGGAAAATGAAGGAAATTTCACAAACATAAGCACCAAGCTAGGAGACCAAGATCTTCTCCAGATAGAAGGGAAAATAAGAAGGATTTATCACACATACAATGCCATAAGTGCAAGAAATATGGTCACTATGCAAACAAGTGCTTTAGTATAAACAAGAGGAAGCATGAAGTCTCAATTGATGATGCTGATGAAGACACTCCTCACAAGAAGTCAAGGAATGATGATTGTTCGGAGTTCTTCTTATTTTACTCTCTATACTAAAGGGATGATATGAAGATCCAAACTTTGATGATCTTCCAGCAAGCATATGAAGATAATTGTACTCTAGGTGTGAAATCCCATCAACAAAACAATAAAAGATAAGTATTTTATTTTACATGCTCTAATAGCTTAGATCTGGTTGCTTTAAATATCTTTTATGTAGATCTACATTCAGAACGTTTTTGAGCATGTGATATAGTTCCTTTATTGATGAACAATAGGCTTATCTAGTATTTGTTATGCACATGATTATTTAAATAGTCTGTCATGATACACAACCCATCTAGGATGACACCTCCCTTATAACATACTTAGAGTAGTACACCTCTTGATGGTAATGCTATAACGGAGATCGTAATCATCCAAATAGTTTCCATATTTGTGTTGTGTCGAAGCATTAACTAAAATATGTCTACATTCTTTAATAAACTATTGTTGATACATCAATTGTGCAATGCTACTAACCATCTAACAGGATTTAACTTGTATGGAATGCTATGATATACAAGGACAAGTGGACCCATTGATATATAGATGGATCAGAAGCATAAAACCTCTAGAAGCATGATTCTTAGACCCATAATGATATCATGTTGAGATTTTGTGATTATATGAGGAAGGATTCCACAAATGTTGGTCTCTCTGCTATGAAAAGGAGTTCCATTCCAATCAGAGTCATAAAAAATAAATTTTGGAGGACAAAAGTTACTCAGTCAACCTTTGAGAGACAGAGGGAGTCAACCCTCAAAGATAAGGGTCCTGGTATATTTCATATGATAGAAACCTTATGAAGTCTTCCTAAGTCAAGGGAGAACATAGTTAAAATACCGAGCAGATCGAGCATGATGACCGTGACTACACTGATGACATTGTTGTCTTGATTTAGACAAGACAGTTGAAGAATCCTTGATGAACCCGGTTGTCACCAAGATGGATACTTACCTTGTATCCTTGTCTGTCCAGCCTACATTCATGTGCCAAAGGATAAAAGTAGAACATTTAGGCAAGAAGGGAACATTCATGGGATACAGTGAGGCTTCAAAAGGATTAAAGAATATGCATCCCAAGATCAAGGCAGATCGAAGTCAGTATGGATGTGACCTTTGAAGAAGAGACGACTATCTGAAAAGTAAAAGGATCTGGTATGGATATCAATGATGATGAAGATACGAGATCATCTCCCCCTCTATAAGTTAAGAGGGAGTATGAAGAAAAGAATGAACCGATCGATCTCATTGATCCGGTTGAGCCACTTGATGCTCCCATAGATATGGAAGGAAGACGAAAAAGACCTATATGGGCACAACAGACATTGCAGGATGCAAAATGGCATGAAGATCCATGCAGAATCCATAGGGAAAGAAAACAACTAAGAGGTTCTCGAGCCATGTAGAATTGATGAGTCACATCATTGACTCAGAACCTATCACATACGAAGAAGCATCCAGACAACAAGTTTGGAAGGATGCCATGATGGAGGAGTTCTAGTCCATCATGAATAATGACGTATGGGAGGTTATACCGAGACCTAAGGGGAATTCAATAGTGACCTCCACATGGGTTTTCAAGATTAAACATAGAGCAGATGGTAGTGTGGAAAAACACAAGGCCATATTTGTTTCCAAGAGGATTCTATCAGAAAGAGGGAATTGACTATGATGAAATTTTTTCTCCTGTGGCTCGATATACTTCCATTAGAACCATAATTTATATTGCTTCAAATATGGGATGGAAGTTGCATCAAATGGATGTAAATACCACCTACCTCAATGGAATTATTGAGGAAGAAGTTTACATTGAAGAACTAGAAGGGTTTATTCTCCATGGGAAATATTCTCATGTATGTAAATTGAAAATGGAATTATACGGACTTAAGAAAGTAGCTCGTGCTTGGTATGGATGGATAGATAGATAACTAGTAATCTTGGTATTCACCAAGAGTGATGCAGATCCTAATATTTACTACAAGATTATGGATGATGAGCCACTGCTTTTGGTCCTGTATGTGGATGACTTGTTTCTCACAGGAAATGAGAAACTAATTGGATGGTGTAAGAAGAATATTGCCTTTGAGTTTGAAATGAAGGACCTCAAATTGATGCATTACTTATTGGGATTAGAAGTATAGCAGAGGAATAAGGAAATTTTTCTAAGTCAAGGAAATGTTGGGGCTCCGACCTTAAAGGTCCTTAGTTTTGGCAACTCCGCGGTTTTGGTACGAAGCTTGTAAGCGGAGTTGCGGCACAAAATAGTCTTATGGGTGTCGGGGTTGGATCGAAGCCCCTCTTTTTGTAAATAACCCATGGTTTAAACTCATGGTTTTTAAGCCCATGGTTTAAGTCCATGGTATTGTAATAGTGAAATTGTATAAATAGAAACTTATGTAAAGGAGTGAGGTTAGGCCTTTGAGACTTTTAATGTATGATGATTTGATGCGAAGGAAGAAAATACCTGTCTTAGGGTTTAAGGTTAAGTCTCAGCTGAGTGCATGGACGACCTCTGCAACTGAGTGCGCAGAGGGTTTTTGTAAGAAGGTTAAGTCCCACCTGAGTGCGTGGAAGACCTCTGCAGCTGAGTGCGTAGAGGGTTTTTGTAAGAAGGTTAAGTCCTAGCCAAGTGCATGGACGACCTTTGCAGCTGAGTGCGCAGAGGGTATAGGGAAAAAGGTGCTGCAGCTTAGTGCACAACTTAGGATTGCTGAGGAGATCTGCAGTTGAGTGCACAGATCATAACTGTGTGTTTGTAAAAAGTTGAATATTACCGCAGTTCTGTGGACGTAGCCCCTACACTGGGGGTGAACCATGGTATTGTAATAGTGCACTTGTATTGGTATTGTAATAGTGAACTTGTATAAATAGGCACTTATGTAAAGGAGTGAGGTTAGGCCTTTGAGACTTTTAATGTATGATGATTTGATGCGAAGGAAGAAAAGACCTGTTTTAGGGTTTAAGGTTAAGTCCCAGCTGTGTGCGTGGACGACCTCTGCAGCTAAGTGCGCAGAGGGTTTTTGTAAGAAGGTTAAGTCCCAGCTGAGTGAGTGGATGACCTCTGCAGCTGAGTGCGCAGAGGGTTTTTGCAAGAATGTTAAGTCCTAGCTAAGTGCGTGAACGACCTCTGCAATTGAGTGCGTAGAGGGTATAGGGAAAAAGGTGATGCAACTGAGTGCACAGCTTAGGATTGCTAAGGAGATCTGTAGATGAGTGCACAGATCAGAACTGTGTGTTTGTAAAAAGTTGAATATTACCGCAGTTGTGTGGACGTATCCCCTACACTGGGGGTGAACCATGTATATCTTGTGTTGTGGTGGTTTCTGTTGTTTTGTTTATGTTTTATGCATTTGATAAGTAGGTGAATGATAAAGTGAGATATACTGTTAAGTAATAACTTCACTGTGAATTCCCAGTTAAGGGTTAAGCAAGTAACTGTCTGTTTATCTAAACTGCGAAGCTAATTAAAAAACTGTCGAAGCTCTGTGTTGTATGATTAATATTTGTTAAGGATAAAGGTACAGTAATATCCCTCTTCTGCTTGCAGAAACCTGATTCTGCGGCACCCCATAGCTGTTTCGAGTGAGATTGCAACCTGTTCGCAGGTTGTTCCCGAAAGAGCCAACACTGTGGGTCTTTTGTTGGTGCGAAGATAAGAGGATAAAACTCGAGTCTTCCCATAGCCCAAAAGGAAAATACACCATTGATATTTTGAAGAGATTTGGGATATTGGACTGCAAGTCGATGACTAACCTAATGGATGCAAATTTCAAGAAACTGAAGGATTCTACTTCAAATTATGATATGTTTGATCCTACCATGTATCACCGAGTGATTGGCTCTCTGATGTATCTGAAAAACACCAGACCATATATATTTTTTGCTGTGGGTACTCTCAGCTAATTTATGAGGGATTCGATGCAGATTCATTGGGTTTCTGCAAAACATGTTCTCAGATACTTACGTGGAACTGTGGGATATGGTCTAAGATATGCGTTAGGATGTGATATAATATTGCAAGTATTTTCTGACTCAGATTGGGATATGTGTGTTGCAAATAAGAAGAGTACTTCCAGAGTTTTCTTCAGTTTGAGATCTATAGTAATTTCCTTGTGTAGCATGAAGCGGACCTCGGTAACACTTATCACCACATAGGCTGAATATATGGATGCCAGTGCAGTAGCTTGATAAGCAGTATGGATTTGAAAAATCCTTGCTGGATTATTTGGGAAAGTCAAGATTGATATCTACGATGCTTTCACACTGGTGCCTCTACTTGTTTTGAATATCAACATGGTATGGGAGAAATCCCAACGGCATTATGAAACGGGAAGGTGGCAGATGGTCATGTACACTGATGTCCACTATATGTTCTGATTCTTAATATGGTGTTCTATTGATAATTCCCATAAACTCTTGAGATGAAATGGTAGTAAATGGTCATGTACACTGGTGGCCTCTGCTCGTCCTAGTTCTCATCCTAACATGGGAACAATCCCATTGAAAACTTGAGATGGGTAGTGTTATGGAGAGAAATTCCTATGGCTTGGGGTACCACAACAGACAACTTTGACTCTAGAAATCAATCTTTCCCAATATGCAATAGAAATAAAATGTCTAACACTAAAGGATCAGACCTCGTACCTTATTCCAAACGGTTGAAGTAGATCCCCGTTGAGCTTTCCAACCTTCAGCTTGAATTGATATAATACTTCCTCAACAACAAGTAAACAATAAAAGCATACTATATATCATGGTGTTAGATCTATTCTAGCATATATAATCAATAATGTAAAAGCATTTGACATATTCCAATGGATACAATATTCAATCAAATACACATCATTGGACAAGGAAAGATAGTTCTTATTAATATAAATCAGAGATTACAAGATAGATACAACCTCTGATGGCACGTCTGTGAACCGGAGAAACCGAATCCCCCACTTGGGCCTCCACCACCTCAATCCTCCATCTCTCGATAGCAAGCTTACTAGCAAAAGGCAATCTTGGGAAGAACACAACAGTGCTCCAAAGGGACAAAGGGATGCAGAATCAAGTATAGTTTTGGCAATAATGGACTATAGTTTCGTTGCTTTCAATCTCTCTATATGCCTTCAATGTACCAAGGGGTTCCTTATATAGCTTCACAAGGGATAATGAAGGGTCGAATCCGAGCGATCTCAAGGCATATGGAAGGCCAGGAGTCAAATGAGTCGGATCCATTTCAAGGAAAACTCCAAAAGGATTTGGACTATGCACACATCTCGATGTACACGGATATAGGGGTCAAACTCACGTATGTACGCGGTTATCGGGGAAAAATCCGCGTATATCATCTTTTATATAGTTTTTAGGGATGATCAAGGAAACATGAAAGGATAAAATATGGTCCATGGGGTCTAAAGAGTTTGCAGCAGGACAGGGGAAGGCCATACAAAGTGTGATTCACCTAGAGTGGTGAAATATGCTATAACAGATGCCCCCTAATGTGTGAGGTTAGAGGGGTCATACGATGGCCGAAATACATTATAAGTCCATCCCAGAAGTGGAGT